>CM031956.1:32003405-32070905 GCA_018749465.1 Paracanthobrama guichenoti | reverse complement strand
CTCTGTTTAAAACCATTTACACACTTTAGATCGATCTCTCTATTTTTGTAATAACAGCAGATTTTCAGCATGCCTGGGAGCCACCATCATTGGGGAACATAAACAGCGTTACAAATCTACTAATTTGCGTATTAACCGTGATCGATTACGATGATGCATTGTTCCAGCCCTCACTTAGGGTGTACTCACGCTAGGCATTCTGAACCATGCCCAAGGGTGTTTGACCCCCAAAGTCAGGTTCGGTTGACTAGTGTGATCGCTCGGTGCGGTTCGTTTAACCAGCACTGGCCCGCTTGGAAAAGGTGGGCCAGAGTGCAGTTCAGTTGGGCTCGGGTTCGATACGCATGTAGTGTGAGCACTAACCGTGCCAGAGCACAGAACAGCTGCTACTCGTGTGTGCTACAATTGCTCTAGATCAGTACAAGACAACCGTGCCTAGTATGAGTACACTAGACCTTTTAAACTGGGTTCTGTAGGAGTTTTGCACTGATCACAAAAGCTGTTTTTCCACCGTCAGGCTGAACCGTTCTTAGAATGGTAAGGGCAGGCAATAAATTTTAAAAAACACGATTTAGACAGATTTACATTTACATTTAGTCATTTAGCAGACGCTTTTATCCAAAGCGACTTACAAACGAGAGCAATAGAAGCAACTAAAAACAGTCAAGGGCAACAACATGCAAGTGCTATAACAAG
The DNA here is from genome assembly GCA_018749465.1 of Paracanthobrama guichenoti. Lineage (NCBI taxonomy): Eukaryota > Metazoa > Chordata > Actinopteri > Cypriniformes > Gobionidae > Paracanthobrama > Paracanthobrama guichenoti. Next base: position 32,070,209 of record CM031956.1, on the reverse strand, counting down.
TCTCAGTTAATCTAGCACAGAACACATCGGACAGAACAATTTTATATACAAGTGCTATTCTTTATTGGTCAGGTGCTGCTGGAAAATTTTTGGAAAATGGCTACCGACTCGGCTGCTCGAATTGAGACAGGCAGGTCATTCCACCTTTACATGTCAAATAATTATTTTCTGTAATGACCATGCCAACTGAACTTAACTTTAACGAACATTTCTTTAATTCCTTTGGCTAAGTAAAAGTATTGGGTTTGGCTAAATTTTGTCTTTAAGTGAACACAATAAGTGTTTGCAACACTAGAAATGGAAATGCTTAATTTAAAAACAAGCGGTTCTTAAAGTATGTATAATTATTGTGCCAATGAATGCATTTACAAAAAAGTACCATGGCATTACCATAATTTTGTCGGACATATTATATGATAGTACCTTATTATATTTCAAAGTACTATGATATTATGACTTGAAACACCACTGTACCATGGTACAACAACAGTACATTTCTGTTATGATGATAAATCTAGAAATGAATCTATCAATCTTTTGACCTACAATATTTTGGCAAAAAGCTATATTCAAGTTTTGTTCTCTGAAATATAAGCATTTCCAGGCCTTAGAAAGTTTATTTTCTTCAAAAAGAGAGTAGGGAAGCCTCTGTGTGCATAAACGTCTATCTAAGAAGTGCATGGTAGAGACCCTGAACACTGCCAATGAGGCCCACACATCATCTTTCTCATATTAAATCACACTATCAGTCACTTTCCATAAACCCAGATGCATGGATATTAACCTGCTATAGGAATACACAGCTCTGTCATGTCAAAATATATTATGCCACCACAAAGCGAAAGTTAAAATGGATCTCAGCAAGCCTTTGTTTTGTGAAATTTATGAGTGCCATTATAAAAAAACATCAGCCTGCTAAGATAAGTCCTGGTTGAACAGGAGAAAATAATTCTAGAGCGGTGGAATGAGATCACGGAAACATGCATTTCATCTTGTGCCATGCAAATCAATGGGGCCCAGCAGGGACCAGTACGCAAGAGACTTTATTCACTCTACTTGAACTTGCAGCACAGCCACAAGTGAGCCAACTCCTTAATTCATTGTGTTAGCCATGCTGGTGCATCTCGGGTAAAATTACCGTAGTTGTCCATTCCAAAAAATAAATAAATAAATAAAATGCGTGCTTGTAGTCAGTTTCATTATGATATGTGAGTCAGAAGGGAGAAAGGAAGAATAACGGAGCATATTGTGCGAGGTGCATTCATCTGCGACATGTCACAGCGTGTACAAAACAACTCTGCCTACACTGATCGTAACAACGGCATCAATGTAATGCTAGGTTTTCACAGCAAAACAGATCGCAAACGGATGTCTAAAAGCATCAAGTTAACACATGTGATCTAAATACTTGCTATCACAAAGCATTAGAGAGAGTGAGAGAACTTTTTTGAGTATGTGTTTCTCAAGAGAATGTTTCTGACTGAAACGTAATTTGTTACTCAAGCTGAACTGTTTGTTCAAGGTGCGACCTTATTTGACATATGGTACTGGGTGTTAAAATGGAAGGGGAACTGAAAACCGTATACACTGAGGTTGATTAATTGGGTCAAAGTTTGTGCTATTGATTGAACTGGCTTATGCAGAGATGCAGAAAGTGATCACCAATGCGGTAGTATTATTTAATTATACCTGCCAAGAGGAATTATTGATTATTTTTTTTATTATTTCCTCGACAGGAAGGCTCTAAAACACCCTCCGCAAAACAAAGTGATCATCATCATAATTAATATATGCAATCTAGATAGATGATTAAACAAAAAATATGTTAGGTTAGAGCTTTATTATGGCTCTGGGATTCTCATTTCCTTTGCTTTTGGTCCCACTTTATATTAGGTGGCTATCATCAAAAAAGCTATTTTTTTACTTTTTATTTTATTTTTTATTTTTCGCTGATATTGAGGCGGGATATGGGTAAGGTTATGGATATGTGTGGTGGTATGGGTAAGTTTAAGGTTAGGGTTAGGTGTCATTATAAATGTAACTACAGAAATTAAGTTTGTACAATGTAAAAACATTATGTACACAATAAGTGCATTGTATAAAATGAGTAATTCATTAATGTGTCAGGGTTCTGTTTGGGTTTTGATTTCATTCCTATGTTCCTTTGTTCATTTTCCTGCCAATTCCCATGAATTACCTTGTTAGTCACAGTCACCACCTCTTCGCTACATTTCCCATCATCCTCCCTGGCCCTTGCCTGCATGCAATTCACAATCACCCGTACCGGCACTTCACCATCAAATATACTATAAGAACACTCACTCCCTTCACCTCATTGTCTGGTCTTATCTACATGTACCTGGACGCCTTACCTGCTACTTACCTGAGTCTTCTTCCAGTCATCTTCCGGCTCCAGTTCCTTGTTGATCCCTTCACCTGCATCAGAAATACCAGTTATAATTCAACTAAGTGCTTATCTACTCACCTGCATCTACCAGCTGCCTGTGTTCGTGTCTCTGTTAAAAATAAACTTCTGTGTTCACTTACCCTTTGCCTCTTTCTGTGTCCTGACAGAAGACCAGACCAAAAACATGAGAAATAGTGAGATCACTTCTATCAATGGTGCCCCTTTGAATGGTAGTGACATAACGGAAGGTCCCACAGTCTTTATTTTCCAGAAGGGCAGAGACCTGGAGGAATATGTCACTGTGTTCATCACCATCAGCCATTGAGCCACTTGCAGTGACCTTACCCTTTTGGAGGGATTTTAGTGTGGGCTGGACGATGAGACCCACTATTTAATGCCCCGAGGAGATACATCATGGATGCTGGATCAGTATATGAACTTTGCACTATTGATAGTGGGATCCTCATTTATCATGGGCACTCCATCATTCAGTCCCACCTCACATCTGTCATACAACCAGCCACTGACTATCATCCAGAGACACATCCTGCCAAGATGGCTGACACACCTGCATCTCCTGTCCCTGTCCAGAGTCCTGTACGGTCTCCTGTCTCTGTCCAGAGTCCTGTAGTGTCTCCTGTCCATGTTCCAGAGTTGTGTCCCGTCGAGACCACCCTTCCAGATTCCTGTTCTGATGAGACTACCCTTCCAGAGTCTCATTTTCAACCGCCATTTTGGTTGAAAATGGCGCCGCCGTGTTCGGTCGCCGTTCAGGTCGCTCCGCAAAGACTGTGCTTTTATTTACTATTTTACTTTCTTTTACTCTCAATTTTTACAAACTTATCATCTGCATTGATCTACTACGACAGCAAAACTCTTTTGGACATTGGTTACCTCTACACTGGACTGTTTCAGGACACTTTCGCCGATCCTCTGTGGCCATCTGAGATTCTTCGCAACGGCGAGTTGAACAATGGACAGAGCCAGCGGCGTAGAACAAAGAAACACCGTGGGAAACGTGCTGGTATCCGTAACAGACTGAGGAAAAGGGCATTCAGACCTCCTCTCCCGAGCATTCTTCTAGCAAATGTTCAATCCTTGGATAATAAGATGGACGATCTTAGAGCCAGGATAAGTTTTCAACGGGACATGAGAGACTGTAATATCTATTGTTTGTCTGAAACATGGCTCACGCCCGCGGTCCCGGACACAGCTGTGGCGCCGTCGGAGAACTTCTCTGTTTTTCGGATGGACAGAACAGCCGAGGCCGTAAATCCAAAGGCGGTGGAGTGTGTTTCATGATCAACAAGAAATGGTGCGATCCCAGGAACATCACCATTCTCTCGCGGTCCTGCTCACCTCATCTGGAACATTTAACAATCATCTGCCGCCCATTCTATCTGCCGAGGAGTTTTCTGCGGTTGTCGCGACCGCGTTTACATCCCACCGCGGCAGACACAGCGCTGGCTTTATCTGGCCTTCATGATGTTGCCAGCGGCGTCATAAACCAACATCCCGACGCAACGGCATTCATTGTCGCGGGCGATTTTAACAAAGCAAACCTAAAGAAAGTCCTGCCAAACTTTCACCAGCACGTCTCCTGCCCCACACGAGGAGCAAACACACTGGATCACTGCTACTCTCCGTTTAAGAACGCCTATAAAGCGCGGTCACTTCCAGCGTTTGGCAAATCGGATCATGCCGCCATTTTCCTCACTCCCGAATACAAACAAAAGCTCCTCCAGGAACCCCGGAGGCGGGAAGTTAGCGTTGGTCACCCCACTCAGAGACCGCGCTACAGGCAGCTCTGGGCGATGTGGATTGGGACATGTTCGGCGAGTTCAGCTGGCGTAAGCGAGTTCACAGGCGTGGCGCTTTGCTTCATCAACACGCTTACAGAGCAAGCCACGCAAACAATAACAATAACGTCCTTCTCAAATCAGAAACCGTGGGTGGACAATTCAATCCGCAGCGGCAGTGAGCGCACGCACTGCTGCTTACAACGCCGTCTCCATTCAGGGAACATGACTGAATACAGAACGTCCTGCTATGCTCTCAGACGAGCAGTTAAAGCCGCAAAACTCCGTTATAAAGACCGAGTGGAGTCTCATTTCCAACTCAACGACTCAGCGGCGCATGTGGCAAGGTCTGAGGTCCATCTGCTCTTTTGGATCTAAATCCTCTGCAGAGGCAAGCGCTGATCCGTTGCTCGTGAGCGAGTTAAACTCTTTCTATGCTCGCTTTGACTGTAACGGCGACAGCGCGACTCCGCCAAGTGGCGCGTCAGAGGAATTACTCAGAGCAGCAACAATCACGTGATCTCTGTCTCAGAGGATGAAGTTCGGAGAGCACTCAAGCGTGTGGACGTCAGGAAAGCTGCCGGGCCAGATGGTATCTCAGGTCGTGTTCTGCGGTCCTGTGCTGATCAGCTCGCCGGGTTGTTTACATCTATCTTTAATGAGTCCCTCGCTACATCTGTGGTCCCCACCTCCTTCAAAAAATCCACCATCATCCCTGTCCCTAAGAACAGTAAACCCTCTTGCCTAAATGACTATCGTCCAGTGGCTCTCACGTCTATAGTCATGAAGGTCTTTGAGAGACTCATTAAAAACACCATTTGCGCCTTCATTCCTGACACTTTGGACCCTCTTCAGTTTGCCTATCGTCCCAATAGATCGACTGAAGATGCCATCTCTCATGTCCTCCACTCCTCCCTCACTCACATCGACAGCAAAAGTGGGAACTACGTAAGACTGCTATTTATTGACTATAGCTCAGCCTTTAACACCATAGTTCCCACCAAGCTAACCTCCAAACTCCTGGATCTCGGCCTGAATCCTTCTCTCTGCCACTGGATTGAGGACTTCCTCACTGGCAGGCCTCAGGTGGTGAGAATAGGCCAGTCCACCTCCACCTCCATCACCCTGAGTGTGGGAGCTCCACAGGGCTGTGTCCTGAGCCCCCTGCTCTACTCTCTCTACACGCATGACTGTTTGTCCACACACAGCTCCACCTCTATCATCAAATTTGCTGATGATACTGTTGTCCTGGGCCTCATTTCCAACAACAATGAGACGGCATACTTGGACGAGGTGGAGCATCTAACATCATGGTGCCAGGACAACTGTCTCTCTCTGAATGTTGGCAAGACCAAAGAAATGATTGTGGACTTCAGGAAGAGACAGCAACGGACATACTCCCCCTCATGATCAGCGGGTCACCAGTAGAGAGAGTGAGCAGCTTCAAGTACCTGGGAGTAAACATCTCCGAGGACCTGACCTGGACTGCTCACATTCAGACACAGGTGAAAAAAGCCAGGCAAAGACTGTACCACCTGCGCCAGCTGAGGAAATTCAGGGTTTCACCAGCTATCCTGAAAACTTTCTATTTAGGGGCGATAGAAAGTGTTTTAACTCAGTGCATCACAGCGTGGTATGGGAACAGCACCAGTCATGACCGCAAAGCCCTGCAAAGAGTAGTGCGCTTATCCGGCGTATCTCAGGGTCAGCTCTCCGTCTCTGCAGGACGTCTACACCAAACGCTGCAAAGGTAGAGCTACCAAGATCATCAAGGACTCTAATCACCCTGCAAACCCTCATTTCACGCTGCTACCATCTGGTAAGCGCTTCCGAAAAGCCTGATGGCCAAAACTGAGAGACTCAGGAGGAGCTTCTTCCCCAGGCCATCAGACTCCTGAACTCAGTCACTTAACATCACGTGACTTCACGTCAGGATAAACATCGATACACTGACATTGCACTGCACTTTCTGTTCTCGTTGTTACTGTGTAACAACCTGTTATAAACCTGTTTGCACATTATACTCTTTATACATTTGTTAACCACATATTTATAAGTCTACAGTTTACTCACTGCAAAGTCTACTTCAATTATTTTATTCCACTTTATCCTTATTTGTTACCTTTTTTTTTCTCTTGACTTGATTATTTATAATTCTACAGATATAGACATATATATATATATATATATATATATATATATATATATATATAGATAGTACTTTTTTTATATCCTATTTCTATTATAATTTCTTCCTTGTGTTTTTAACTGTGAATTTGCACTGTCCATGGAGCGGACCTGTTTACATTTCACTGCCGGTTGTATATTCTGTATATAACTGTGTATGTGACAAATAAAACTCTTGAATCTCTTGAATCTCTTGAATCTCGTCCCATCGAGACCACCCTTCCAGAGACTCATTCCGTTGAGACCACCCTTCTGAAGTTATGCCTGTCCCGCCTGAAGCCTCGACTCTGGCCAAAATGGCCGCCGCCATGCCTGAGCCCTCATCTCCGGCCAAGATGGCCGCTGCCATGCCTGAGCTCTCATCTCTGGCCAAGATGGCCGCCGCCACGCCAGAGCCCTCGTCTCCAGCCAAGATGGCTACTGCCACCATTTCAGTGCCCGTGCCTGAGCCAGCGTTGGACGTCTGGCTAATCGACTTCTGGACAGAAGTGTCCCCTGTCTCCGTCCAGAGCCCAGTGACATTCCCTGTCTCTGTCCAGAGTCCGGTGAGGGCTCTAGCCTGCGACCAGAGTCTGGAGAGGACTCCTCTCCTTCCGTCCCGAGTCCAGAGAGGACTTTGTCTCCTTCCATCCCAGGTACAGAGAGGACTCCGTCTCCCTCTGTCCTAATTCCAGAGTGGACTCCGCCTCCTTTCTCCAGTCCAGAGAGGATTCAGTCTCCTTCCGTCCTAAGTCCAGAGGGGACTCCGCCTCCTGTCCCTCCAGTCCTCGCACCAGTGTACGGAGTGCCTCCCAAGAAGATTTTGGGGGGCGGCTACCCATCCACAGAGGCTGGCCCTGAAGGGTTTGAAGCACCATGGTTCCCTGAACTGTCTGAGCTGCCAGGGCTCCCTGAAGGGTCTGAACCGCCATGGCTCCCTGAACTGTTCAAACCACCATGGCTCCCTGAGCTTCCGGTGCCTCCGTGGTCTCCTGAGCTTCCAGAGCCACCGTTGTCCTCTGCAGCACTGGCCCCACCCTGAAGGCTTTCCAGCCAGCCGACAGCCTCTGGATTATGTGCATTGGTCCTCAAGGACTCTAAGGAACTGTTTACACTGTTTCACATTGCATGACTTTACAATAGGAAGAGTCGACGACAACTCTGTCTGGTGCACAAACTATGTTTCACAACCAAAGAACACGTGAGATGTGACAAGTAAACAATGCGAGAATGCATGCGTCAGACCGGAGTTCTTGTGCAAGACTGGAATTGTTATAAAAAATAAAATTATGAATTGCAGAAAGTTTGCGATCCAAGTCGTCTGTGCACTGGTTTGCAGTGAAAAAAAGATTATGGTGGAGGAAATGGTTGGGGAGACACAGGGAGCAAGGATTGTGTTCTGCAAAGTGAGTTTGAGGTAAATAAATAATTTTGCAATGTGTGGCTGGTCAAGCAAATGTTTGTGCTTTGTTTCTGTCTGATATAATTGTAAATGTCTATTATAACACCTCTATAACACCTCCCTGAACCTCTCGCTGCCTTGTATCTTGGTCTCTCATTGGCTGTAGGTCATCGCCGATGTATTTTTCAGTCAGAACACATTTCACACAGCAGGATTTTGAATCACTGACAGGTCCAGATATTTAGCATGCCAAATATCTCACGGGCATCGGCGACTCATCGTCGAGTCTCTCTGATCGAGTCTTTGATCATTTACACTGCATAATTGTCACTCATGTGCACAAGCTCTGATTTGCCTATGATTTTGAGCATTTGTCGGCGATTTTGCAAAACCTGCCGGCGAGTCAAAATCGGGGCTAAAATCGTGCAGTGTGAATCTGCTGTTCACAAAGTGCTTGGATAAAAGACAAACCCCAATTCCTATGAGTATGCGTGCTTACCGTATATACCTTCTGCTATACCTTCTCAAAAGGGTTGTAAAATGTAGGGCACATATCCAGGCTCTGCTTGAAGAAACTGTTATATATTTCTACTGAGAATTGTTCCTCAGAGGAGAGAGGAGGCTGAGGAGCAGCAAATGGAGGTTGTGCACCTTTTAGTGACATCCACTCTGTAGAATTTCAAAAGGAATAGCCTGCGTGGCTATGTAACGCTGTTGCTGATCAGGAAAGGTCTGACGAAGCATATCTGAAAATTAGAGCAATCCGCTTCACTACTGTCAGCATAAACTGCAAACCTCAGTCAAGTGCTTGAATAATTCCACTGCACATCTTTCTGACAGATGTTAACTTCCTCTTAGGAAAGGTCAGCCCGTGCTCCTCACTAGATAAAGAATTGTGAACCTGACTCCATATTCAAGACCCATGATTCCACATTGGAGGTAATTAGGCTCAGTAGAGTTAAAGAGAGTGTTTATCCAAAAACTGGTGTTTTTGTGTCTTTTATATTTTATATATATATATATATATATATATATATATATATATATATATATATATATATATATATATATATATATATATATATATTATTATTACAATGAAAGTCATATCATTCTTCCTTGCCACTGTTGCCTTTGGCTTTGCTTAGTGAGGGACACTTTGTATTCAGCAATATAACACTATCAGTTGAGAACTGAACTGAGCTGGATGATGACATCACTGTTTTCTCCAAAGCTGCTTTATAGCTGATTTGAACTCATTTCACAATTGATGAATTTACAGTTTTGAATTGAACTGAATCAACGCTGAACGCTACGGTCTTCTTTAGAATTCTGTTTGCATTATTGATCATTTTCCTATTTATTTGAAACAATCTGTATTGCATAAAGCGTTATATAAATAAACATGACTTGACTTAAAGGGGTCCTATTATGCTTTTTTAATTTTTGAACTTTAGTCAGTGTGTAATGTTGCTGTTTGAGCATAAAAAAAAGATCTGCAAGGTTACAAAGCTCTAAGTCCAATCTATAGGGAGACATTTTGTTTGACAGAATTCACTTTCTGAGAACTACAACGAATAGCTCGTTTGGACTACAACGTGTTTTTTCTGGCCTTTTTGAAGTCATAATGTTATTAATTTAAACAATCCCACGGAAAAAGCAAAAAAAGGGGACGAGGCCTGGTTGAGCTGCATTAGAGAAGACCTTTTCCACCTCGTTTCTAATACTCATTTGTTTGACCTTCCTAAGGCTGATGAAATTATAAATAAACACTGTTCCTGAACATTATAACCCCAATGTTTATCTGTGTACTGCAAAGTACTTGCAAAGTCCATGCATGAAATCCGTTCTGGACCATCCTCTTGTTTGTTAACATTCTTAAGCAGGCCCGTCGCAAGGGAGGTGCGAGGCCCTGTGAGAACATGATGTGCGACAGTACTGTTCTTAAGTCTGACTTGAATTGACGCCATCCTTAATATTTACATCTGAGAAGAGCTTGCAGTTATGGTAAGGGGTGTGACATTTCCCGAACACACGCTAAGTGGTGCCAATCACAACACACTAGGCCAGCTAGCCAATCACAGTACATTTCATATTTCGGAAGGAGGGGCTTCATCGAAACCGGAACTAAATGATGCATTCAGGACAGACTGGGGAGAGAGGTGCTGTAATAGATAAAAATAATGTGGTTTTTGAACAACCAAGCAAGTTGTTGTGTTTTTTTGTTTTTTGTTTTTATTGTTGTTGTTTTTTTCAAAAAGCATGCCACAGAAGCTTTTCCATCTTCTTGTGATCACATTAGAGGATATTTGAGGTGATGTATTGTACATTTTTACTGTAGATACACCAGTCAGGTAGCTTCAGAATTCCTTTCTTCCTTCCACTTCCACTTCCACTTCCTTCCTTCCAAAAGTTCATAGTGATGAAGTGATATGGTAACGTGAGAGGCTAAGACATGCTTTATAGTTTATAGTACTTTTGATCAAACTGTTTTCTAGTTTAATTGATCTAGCAGCTCATGTTTGGCAGCCTAAAATGAATGTTTGTCCTTTACAACAGTTTTGTCCTTTGTCCTTCGGTTCCTGTCTTGTCCTCTTTAGAAGTGAAAAAAAAAAAAAAAAAGGATGTTTTTAGCACCGGAAATGAAACGCTCTCGCTGAATGTACAGTATAACTGAAGTCTCCCATGGAGTTTCACAGTGCTTTAGTGTGCACAGCACAACATCTTTCACTGGCATACTGACCACAAAATTGGTCAAGAAAAACAGCAGGGATATTGCAGCGACAGGGTCAAAAATAAGCAAGTGTAACAAAATACATGAATTAGCTTTCTCTGAATTTAACCTTTCAGTTGTTGTTTTTATGTGTGCATAATGCTGGCACGATGTTTTAAACCATAATGCTTTACCTCAGCACCTTATTAAATGTGATTTATCATTAAAGGTGATTGCTTCATTTGGCAACAGCTGACTGATTATTACTTCAGTGACATTGCTGATACTTTACCTGCAGGTTGTGTTAGACCAGATGGAGAGTTTTACTAGTGTCCTCAAGTGAAAGTTTGAAGATCCAATTTATTGAGGAAACATTATAACATTACTTTCTGACATTAAATTATTTCAGTACTTCAGAGAGGCACTTTAAAGTGATGTCTATATTATATGAATTTTTTTTTTTTTTTTTTTTTTTGTGAATGTTGGGAGTGAGACAGGGAACATGTACTTATCAAGTATCACTGATTAAGTCTCTATTGTTACTATTTTTATCTACAAGTTTTTGTAGGTATGTAAGCAGCAGGTTTATTGGCAACATGCGGTACAGAGGAACTAAATGCTTTTATGAGCGTCTAGATTTAATAACAATATACAGCCATTGCCTCAAGAGCATATGCAAGAGTGTATCTATCTTTGGCTTGTCCGTTTCGGAAATTTATGAGCCCATCTGCAGCCAGTAAACTTCTTTTGTAAAATAGGTCACATAATAGATGATACCATTTGTGAGAGAGACACACTTATCTTCCTCCTTCTGCCTAGAAGTCATCTATTCTACAGTAAGTTTGGATGTAAAACGTTCAATTATATATTTTTGTTCACAATAGTTTTGCTTCTCCTTTTATTATTGTTATTTTTAATTTTTATTTTAACCGTGATAGAGACGATAGTCCAAAATCTCTACCGGTTGACAAATTTCTACCGGTTAACCGCGTCTTCCGGTATATTGGCCACCCCAGTTTGATCAGTGGTCTAAAGGCCAATCAGAGGATGCAAAACTCGCAAGACAAATTTTCCATGTACAGCTAAAATTGCTTCGCTTCTTCATTTACCAGTCTGGCAGTTCTACTAGGGGTCTGAAAAGGACAATACATTTGCAATAACTTTGTGGGGAGTGGAGAAATTGCAATGAAATTTAACCCTAAAGCAATGACAGCAAGAGACTAGGGTTGTGATATGGCTTTACAAAATGGAATAAAGAATAATATATTGATATTTAATATTATTATATTGTATGTCAAATTTTAGTGTTACTTTCAATAAAAGTGTGGTTATTTTATTTGATTGGCTTGTATTATTTTGAATTCAGTATGATTAAAATGATTGAATTTCATTAAAATGTCTAATATTAATTTTAAAAAAAGCTCATTTAAAATATGCGTTTTTGGTTTTTGGCCTAGTACATCCAGAATTTTCAGTTTAGGCCTAGAATTTTCATTTTTGGTGCATCATTTTATAATGCATTTCTTTCCTTCACAGTGGTGTGCTTTTGTTCTTCCAAAAAAAGCCCAAACTTAACGTCCAAATCAGCTAGATCACTCAGTATACTGTTGCTAAACTGCAGGAGATGCTCCGTAATAATAAGTTATAAAAAAAAATGCATTAAGCTGCAAAAGTGATACTGCTGCAAAAGTGGCTTTTTGTGCACTTTGAGCTTCGGGTTCGTGGCTAAGTAGTTAAAAACACAGAAATATGTCAAAATGCCTGGCTTGGTGAGTATTCGCTTAAACACAGTCAATTATATCTTAAGTGAACATAAACAGTTGAAAAACAAGTCTCATGTGTAACAGTATATTGGATCTGTGCTTTCGGTCTTAAAGTGACAGCAGCCTAATTTACCTGCTGCCATCTGTGATCAACGACTGCTGTGTGTTAATCAAACAAGACAAAGAGAAAATCACTCACTGCTCTTTAGTAGGATAAATATATTTTATACAGTGAAGATGCAGTGCTGTTTTACATTTGATTACTTTGATAAAGGTTAAAGGTTTTTTTATTTTTTTTATGTATCATTTCATAAGCATGGATGCTATATTTGTTAAGCTCTAAGTTGTTTCTAATCAACTCTAAGAGAGGGAACAGAATGTTGCTCAAGTTGCTTGCCAATACATAATTAGTTGTCAAGTCATGATACTTGCCCCAAAAATCCTGATCGGAGCACCCTTAATCACCACTAAAGACAAAAAGAAAAGCTTAAATGGCACATAATGAATAGTATTTCAGTTCTTTAACTCATGTACAAATAGTCTTTTTATATTATTATTTAGATTTTTTTTTTTTTACATATGTACAAACCCAATTCCAAAAAAGTTGGGACACTGTACAAATTGTGAATAAAAAAGGAATGCAATAATTTATAAATCTCATAAACTTTTGCTACCTGTCCCAACTTTTTTGGAATGTGTAGCTCCCATGAAATCCAAAATGAGCAAATATTTGGCATTTGATATGTTATCTACACTCACCTAAAGGATTATTAGGAACACCTGTTCAATTTCTCATTAATGCAATTATCTAATCAACCAATCACATGGCAGTTGCTTCAATGCATTTAGGGGTGTGGTCCTGGTCAAGACAATCTCCTGAACTGAATGTCACAATGGGAAAGAAAGGTGATTTAAGCAATTTTGAGCTTAGCATGGTTGTTGGTGCCAGACGGGCGGTCTTTCACAATCTGCTCAGTTACTTTTTTCAATCACAACCATTACTCATGGTTACAAAGAATGGTGTGAAAAGGCAAACATCCAGTATACTATGGTCCTTAAAACATATCAATAACAGTTCATAATAAAAATATTTATTCTATTGATCACTAATAGTCATCATACATCAAACTGAAACAGCAAATTATCCATATATTTCAGCGCCCCCCCAACACCGTTTATAATGATCCGATCATAAGGCAAAACATATTAGAGCGCTATTCTGATAAAAACACCAATGCCAGGCAGGTTGAGATCAGTCGCTCGTAACGTTACGCAATGTCAGGCGATGATCAAATCAACAAAGTACAACCAAACCATCATTTAACAATCAAACACGCAGATCCGTCATCCAAAACATGAATTAATCATGATTCAACAGCGCCAACATTTGTTATCATGTTCATCTTATCACAAAATGTCAAGAGTTATTAATTGAAATACATTGAATATATTGCAATATCGTCATCCCATTCAAGATGCAACATAGTTTTAGTAAAGATTATTAGTTTTTTTCACAAAGTCTGTTTATCCTGATAATTATCTAGTCTATTACAGCGAACTACACTGATTCGCCCAATCACAACGCCATCATTATGAATCGTATCACCAACATCTTTTTATCATCAGATTGTCGTCGTCATTCGTCCGATAGTTTAATACACTTCACACAAACCAGTTAAAAACATATTAAACATATTCACAAACATTAACCAAATAACGAATGTTGTTCGTTCACATAACATTTCCACAACTGTTCAGCTCAAACCATGATTCATCAACGTCATTCATATCCACACCGATTCTTCACTTACTCATTCTCTAATTATGAATGTCTACACACGTCAACAAATGCTCATCAATAAACATCAGTTCACACATCCTGATCAAACGTTACATATAAAGTTAATAATGTCTTCACTTCAGTAAGAGTCACAAAGATATATGAATAAATGATAACATTACTATCCACAAACGTCATCCAGAAACAGATCCTCATCATCAATGACCATGCTTTCCAAAGAACAATGATAAATAAAAATGTCACAACAGAAGATTTTGTCACCATCCAGCTACAAACAAAAATTCCAGGTGGAAGTGATATAGAGACTTAAAGTAGATCGAAATGGTTTGAATCCGCATTGAAAGACTTTGTTGTTTGCTGAAAGATTAGTACACTTCACACTAATGATGGTAAATATTGGTCCAAAAGCCCATCAATCAACATATATTGATAAACACGCGGTATTAATCAAATATATTATGTTATTTAATATACAACAGCAACCATCATATCAAATAATGATAAATGTTGTCATACAGAAATCATCATCCACGTACACCATACGATTGACGAAGAGGCGCATCTCATTATATATACACGTTTCATATATGCGTCGTTGTTTAACAACTATAACATATCTGAGTTCACAACAAACCGCTATATAGTTTCATACATGTCCATGTTAACAAACGTCGCTGTTTATCTATGTATATATATAGCATAACAACAAACTTCATTGTCAACAATAAAAACTATACACAACACGTCGTCTTCACATTCATCCATCATCATCATGCTAAACGCCTAATGTCCTGAACGATCTGTTATTCTATACACAGCAAACTTACAATGTCACCATCCCTGTATTTGTCAGAGACTGTTTGTTAGATGGCGAATTTGCAGAGGCCCACAGATATCATCACTGACTAGGCACTTGTAATAACGTATGTCATCTCTATTTTAATCGGCATCTGGTTAATGCAAATTACATTTGAGTGGAAAGCCAGCTAGTAGTCAGAATATCAGGCAACGCATTAAATATAATTCGTATGATCGGTTAATTATTCAAACATCCACACACCACACCATGGTCATTCACAAACATCATGATAAATGTTGCAAACAGTTAATAAACCATCAAAACGTTGTTCTGTCAACTAGAATGAACGCAAAAACAGTTTAATGTTGAATCAACATCAAACGATGTTATCGTACAATCTATAATTTCCTGTCATCCAAACAACGTCGTTTGATACATTTACGTTCCTTCGCCAAATCATACATTGCAGCAGACATGTTTCTGCAAAATAGTGTCTGCTTGTACGAAAATAGCGTCTGCTTGTACGAAATCCAATGTGCTCCACGACAGAAAACGCCTGGTCATCTAAGGCAATGAATTCCATTACTTTCTCAATAATGCCACATGCTTTGGCACTATCATCTGCAAATTATTTAGTCTTTTCAAAGAGTGTGGCCACCGAGGGTGTTTGTAATGTAGTTGGGGTACTTTTAACCAATGTTATTTTGCGGTACTCCTCATGTTCAATTGGATTTCGTGATTTCAGGTGGTTTATCAAACCTGTTGTCAAAGTTATTTGGCACCGTACCCTTACAGAACTAATGTTACCAAGATTTTAATAATGCATTAGTAAATGGTAAAATTAACATTAACAAAGATAAATAAATGCTTTATAAGTGCAGTTCATTATTAGTTCATGTTAAGTAATGAACCTTATTGTAAAGTGTTACCGGGTTTTTTGCCCACTCTCTGACCTCTGAAGGCCGCTGTGTAATTCACACCCTGACTAAGACATTAGGGGAAGCATTTTAATAATCCTATGAATGCATATAAAAAAATGCATAATTGAATCGAATTGTATCAAATTTTCATGTGAATCATCTCGAATCGAATCGTTCTGAATTGGCAAAAATCGTTCTTGAATCGAATTCGAAAACCTATGAATCGTGAATCGAATCGATTCGCTGCCCTACCCAAAGATTCACAGCCCTAGTCACGCCACATTAAAGAGCATCAAAACGGTATTTATCGTTTGAATTTCGTGATGAAATGGACTGAATACTTAATAGGGGTGCACCGAAATTTCGTTACTTAATGTAAATATTCTGTATATTTGGAATGAAAATGTATTCAGAAGTGGGTTTAAGTCTATAACAATTATAATTAGCCTTTATGATTTATAAACAGAAGTCTTTGGTATGTCCCTATGCTAAATGTAAAGAAGTGTGCATGTTTACCTGTATTTGCAACATTCATATAATACTGCAATCTGAATTAACGTTAGTCTAATTGGACATTTTTGTATTTTAAGAATTATTGCAAATCCATACAAAATACTAGTGAAGAAAATGATTTGTTTCCTTCAGTGTAAACAGCCTGTTATAGCTGCTCAAAAAACAAGCTCATCTTGATCTCAGCTTTGCCAGTATTAATAAACTTGTCAGGGTTGGGTGAAGGGATGAAGTGACTCAAGCGAGGACAGAACAGGGCTTTTTATTAGTTATAAAAATAAAACAAAAACAAACAAAAACTACCCAAAGGAGGAAAACAGGACTGGCAGCAAGACTTGGATATGACTTGACTTGACTTGACTAAAGGCAGAGAAGCACACGAGAGGGAACATTCAACCGGTAAACGTACAATGATGATCTGGCCCAGGAAACACAAGGAGAATAAATAGGGAGCAAAAGCCATTTCTCAGTATGTGTTCTTGTGAAACATCATCAGTTGCTGCCTAAGTATTGTTTCCATTCAAAGTTCACATCTAGCCATGTACAGTTCAAATCCCCGGATGTGTTCTTGATCTACCTCTTTTATCGAGGATGCATCGAGAAGTGACTTGTGCGGACTTACCCATGTATCCCAGAATGCATCTCGCACCAACCAGAAAGCGTCAATAGCGATGAGAAAATCCATGTAATTTTAATAGCGCCTATTTGAAAATTTGGTCTGACATTTTCAGAGCTCCCAGCCGATCACCGGGCGCTCAGCGCTCATTCCCCTGGCAAGAACAGCCTTACCTCGGCTAGTTCTTCTGACGTTTAGCGCTGACTCTGATGTCTCTGTAGTGGTTAAACATAAAATATAATTCATCTTGTGTATATATAATGGGTGATCTTTGTTCTCATGAATCTATAATTTGTTCCCTGGCAAATCGTTTTGGCTGAAGGCAAAGTGAAGTTTCATAATTTCATATATGTAGGCTGTTTAACTTTACTTTTCTAGTCTGCTAGGGCGCTGACTTTGTGCATTTGACTGAATTGTTTGCTTATTTTATAATGGCTATTATTGATCATTAAAACTGAACATTTAACAAAAAGAGACAGGGTCATATTTCATTTTATTACTGTGAAGATAATCAGAGTACATATGCACATATTGCCTGAACCACATATCAATATGTTATATATTTTTTAAATGTAAACAAAAAGAGGCAGGGTTGTGTTTTTATATTTTGTTTTGTTAGAAATATACATGCCGTGAAGATAAATGGACGCTTTTCCTGAACCACATTTGTGTGGCTATTAATGTTTAAGATTTTTTAAATGAAAATGAAAGGCAGAGTGGTGCTTTATAACATATTTAGTTTTATTGTTGCCTAAAATATACATACAGAGATAACTGGAGTAGCCAGAGCGAGCTGAGTGACATTATCAAATATGCTGCTGTAACATTTGCTGATTTACTGGACTTGTAAAACACATGAGACAAGAGCATGCCCAACACCATGCCGAACATGAAACAAGGGACACATACAAAAGAGTGTGTTGTTCACACAAAGACGAGACAATACAGGAGCATCAGGGCTCTGGTCACAAAACCAAGAATGACTAGAACGAAGTGACAGGATACTACCCAGGACTTGACCCAGGGAGGCTCAGGCAGGTCTGGAGTCCAGGCTGAGGGCCAGGGCGGAGCTGGAAGGGTCGACCAGAGGGCCTCCAGTGGTTCTGGAGTCCTATCAGAGGGCCAGGGCAGTAGAGGGAGCTTGGGTGGTGTTGGCAGGGCAGGAAGCTTGGGTGGAGCCAACAAGGTGGGCAGAGCAGGCTGGCCAGGCTTGGGCAAGACAGGGACCAGGGTAAGGAAAGGGAACATCATAAGGGTGAATACTCCAGGGGAGGCACAGCCAGTGTAGTAAGCACAGGACAGATCATTCTCTGGGACAGGAGCAGACTCTAAGCTGGCCTCTGTGGCTGAGAGAGCAGGTGGCCCTGGGGTGGCTTTCTTGCCCATGGCTGATTCTGAGAACATAGTGGCTGGAGCTGAGGAAGCCAGGAGGGATGTGTGTGAGGCACACACACAGAAGGGTGAAACCCATAGCAGGAGAGAGTGGCTGTAGTGGTCTCCGTGGCTGTATCAGGGAGAGCAGGCAGCTCTCTGATGGGCTCTGAGCCGGCAACTGTTCTGGGATGGACTCCTGGCCAGTAGCAGGCACTCTGTGGCAGACTGGTCCCAAGTTAGAAGAAGTCGTGTGCATATTCCAGGCACGCAGGACAGCCAAAACATAGAAGTGAGACACAGCCCTCTTGGCCATGGCAGGACTGATAGGGAAAGTCTCTGTGGCTTTGACAGGGAGAGTGGACGGCTCAGGAATTACCTCTGTGGTCTTGACAGGGAGAGCGGGCAACTCTGGGATGGCCTCCATGGCCGTAACAGGGAGCTCTGGGACCACTGAAGTCGGGTCCTCCTGGACCACCACAGTAGGGAGAGTGACAGAAGCCCTTTTTCTACAGTGCTTATGAGGGCGAGGTGACACATAGACGGCCGTCTCTGGGGAAGCCGCACAGCACTCTGCCTCCTCATGGACAGCTGCAGTGCTCTTGGACCCCTCAGGAAAGACTGCAGGGGCTGGGAATGTAGCCAGGTGAGCTGCAGTAGGCTCAGCCACCTCTGCATTGATGGCAGATGAGGCAAACCCATTCGTCCTCCTTCCTCTCCCTGAAGGGGGCATTGGAGGACTAGAGACTTGACAGTTCATCAGGATAAGTGGGGAAGGGCCAAGAGGAGATAAGCCACCTTCTTCTCCACAGTTGTACACATACCCAACAAACTGCCAGAATGACAGTATACCCAACATCCTCATCTCCCAGGCACAGACAGTCTCATTAAGGCTGTTATTGACAATGTCCTTGAGCAATGTGTCAGGGGGGGAAACAGGATTGACAGCAAGACTTGGACTTGACTTGACTAAATGCAGGGAACACTCGAGAGGGAAACATACGACAACGATTTGGCTCAGGACTGCAAACACAGGAAGAATAAATAGGGAGAAAACAAGGCAAGTAATAAGGGAGGACATGTGGGGCAAAAGAACCAATAACCAGGTAACAAGGTGGGGTGGGGTTAAGACAATAGATAGGAGAGCACATGCCACAAGGAATCATGCATGACAAGCCATGTGCTCACACCAAACATGAAAAAACACAAGCAGATTGCCAGCAAACACAATCACAAGCCATGTGCTCAAACAAAACAAGACACGAACATGCAGCTAATGAGAACACGTATAAGCTGTGTTTTCATACAAAACATGATAACATGAAAGTACGCTGCCAATGAAAACATGAGCCTAGTGCATGCTACACAGAACACAACAACACGAGCGCCTGGCCAATGAAAACATGAACCAAGTGCATGAGCCAAGAGCTTACGCAAGTGAATAAACACACAACCCATACACTCACACGAGAGACACAACATGGAGTGTGAGTGTCCGAACCCCGACATGGAACCGAAACCAAACTAGACATGAGTGCTGTATTCTGAACACCACGCTCAAAAAAAAAAAAACGACAAAAACGGGACTGTGCTAAACATGAAACCACATGAGCGTCAGGGCTCTGTCACAATACCAAGAACTAGATCAATGTGACAGAACCCTGACAGAACTTCAAACAAATTCACTCGGTGCACTTGTGTGCACAAATCCTGTTACTTGCGTTTGATCCATTTAAATGTCCAATTAAGGAATCGTTATATCTATTTTTTTTTTTTTTTCCTTATAAACAATAGTTTTCTGGCATGCCCTGTACACACTGAAGAGGCAGGTTCATTGAACCATCAGTTTTTGTCAGTCTTCTCTGAAATCAGATTTCCTGTCCATCACTGTTCCCTGGTGGAATGATCTCCTCTGATGATTCCAGTCATGGATCTAACCTTGAAATTAATGTCAGTGACAGTTAAAGGTACATTTAATATGCTGGGAGCAAGTTCCTTGTGACATTAAATCTATGAGATTATACAACATGAGACTTGATAATCTGTTAAAGGATAGTTCACCTAAATATGAAAATTGCCATTATTTACTCGTCCTCATGTTATTCCAAACCCATATGGTTTTCTTTCTTTTGAGAAGCAAAAACTTAATCAGATTACTGGTAGAATACACATTTAAAAATTTCATATTTGGAGGAACCATATGTAATACTGCAATAATGTTAACTTGGAGTTAGATAAGCTAAGCAATGATTCGATACATAAAATGACTTTGGGAAAATATAAAAATAAGAACGAATAAAAATGAATATCTTAAATCTGAATTGCACTGCAATGGTGGTATATGTTTTTGAATCACAAAAAAGGCTCATAATCTTGTTTTGTGCATTGGACTGCACTAGTCATGTTATATTTGTTTGTGATTTTTTTTTTTTTTTTTTTTTTTGTGAGTACTACTGTTGTTATCGCTCTCTAGTCTGTTTCTAATATGTGAGTCACAGTTTGTTCTTAAGAAAACAATAAACTGCGCAATTCTGAAATGTTCTATTTAAAAAAAAAAAAACAAAAAAAAAAACACAGAACTTGAATTTTTGCTTTGATTTTTCTGTTTACAGAGAATGGCAAGCATACCGTACACATTCTCACTTAAAATCCTTCTATAACTTGGAACATATTGGAATTGGTGCCTCCTTACCAAGTCCCTAAAAAGTCAAATTCATGTGGTTATAGCAAATATACTGATAAGAGTCAAAGATTAAGTTGACTCTCGAATGTTCCGCCTGTGCTGCTCATAACTCTAGACGTGCCTTCAAACCCCTCTTCTCTGACCTTTCTTGTTGGTATTGAAAGACAGCTAACAAATAAAGATGCTCCCACACAAAGGTCATGTTTTTCTGCCTCTAAAGGACATCACAGAGACAGATCTGACAGTGGTCATAGACTGAGCGACTGGGGGCCACCGCTGGAATGAGAAAAGTCTTCTCTGATTGTGCTGCACCACTGGGTAAAGATAAACACATTTTGCTGCACTGCTTGGGCCTCACAAAGGACAAATGCATGAATGGATGAGAGCTGGCGTGATCACAATCAAGCAAATCGAGTATGGATTTTCAGTCTAATGGTCTTACAGCTCAAACTAACATACGCTGATAAGTGGGAGTTGCCATCATGATCAAAAACCATATATGCATCACAGTAAGTGTAGTATTTGCTTACTGAGCTTGAACAAAAGAAAAACCTACTGTAAAACCAGTCTCTCTGTGATTATGCGTTTATGGACAGTGTGATGGAAATTAATTGGGCTTTATCTAATTGGAGTCCACTTGGCAGACACCATTGGGTAGTTCTTCTGGGTGACAGACAGGAGCTTGACTCCAGGGGTTAGTGAAGCCAACGGGGCTCTGACATTCTTTCTGGCTGGGCTTATCGCATGTCCGAGGTTGTACAGAGTCAGGAACCTGTCTTGTCGGCTTTTATTATGAGCTCTCCCCAAGTGCCTTCCGCTGTATGTATGTGTGAGTTTAGTGGATTATTGAGAGGGACTTTTTCCATCAGAACTCACTATAATCACTACCAAGTAAAATTTGTATTTGTGAGCATTTGGATTTGGTTGTATATTCATCCCAAGTGTATACTTTAGATTGTTTTTATAAGCTGTTTGGAATCTATACAAATTAATTTATTTTTTGTGATGCATGAGTACATAATTCTTAGGGTTTTCGAAGGATTGTGTTTACAAATTTCATATGTAAAATTTAGAAATGTTTGGAAGGCTGCTCTTTCTCATAATGAAAAAAGTTCATTGTGATTTTATATCTCACAATGTGACACTTTTTAAAAACTTTCTCACAATGACCTTTTAAAAACACTCTGGGGCTTTAATTAAATGTTTTAATTAAATTTTCCCACATTTTCTGCACATATTTGGCTGAATATCAATGAAATTCTGCATTAGCCTAACCACATTAAATGAGGTTTCTATCTCATTAACCATTTCAGTCACATATGACTCTTGGTGATTCTATGGCTATCTCTCGACATGTGAGATCCTGACCATGAATTTTCTTGGCAATGATTTGTCAGGGGTAGCAGTTAATGTTAAGTGGTCTCTTAATTTTTTTTTTTCCAGAGCTGTATATGTATTTTAAGTCATGTTAAAGGCTATTGTTTGCTTAGGTCTATTTTTATTGCCACAAAAAAATATCAGATTACTTGATTAATCATCAAAATAATAGACTTAATCGATTACTCAATTACCAAAATAATTGTTAATGACAGCCTTAGTTCCAATACATCAGAAGGTTCAAGATACCATCATAATCTACAGACTTCTCTTAGATCGACTATAGAGAGCCTTGTTGACATTAATTAACAATTACATAAAGTGATTAAAAAGCTGCTATCAAGGTCATATTATGTAGGCCTTGTGTGGAAACTAATTTTTATAAAAAATAAATTAATTATCCTATTTAACTATTAATAATTATATTAATTATTAATAGAGTGAGAAAGAGATAGAGGAAAGAGAGAAAATAAAGTTTGGAATGTGATCGAGAGGTAGAGAGTGTACTCTCTGTAGTGATGAATGATGAATTGCATGGCTCCTCTCTTTCTCTCATTACTTGCTGTTGCTCATAACCTTGTCAGACTGCATTGTGCTTTTTCATCTTTTATCATCTGGCTGCAAGTATTGAGTGTGGGGGAGAGAAATATTGTGAATGTATTCAAAAGTAGGATGAGCAGAATTAAAGAAATCAGTAGAATCTTTAATTTCTCTCTCTCTCTCTCTCTCTCTCTCTCTCTCTCTCTCTCTCTCTCTCTCTCTCTCTCTCTCTCTCTCTCTCTCTCTCTCTCTCTCTCTCTCTCTCTCTCTCTCTCTCTCTCTCTCTCTCTCTCTCTCTCTCTCTCTCTCTCTCTCTCTCTCTCTCTCTCTCTCTTTATGTTTACCTCTCTGTCCTGACAGACAGAAGGGAAAATGACTTATTATATGAACACAGTGAGCAACGAGTCCTCAGGGTTAATCAACCAATTAATCATCTCGCAGCCAGTGACAACAGTGACACAACTTCGGAAAAAGCGCAAGGGAAGAGCGACCACTTCTGATTGGCTGTCACAAATGATGCATTGTTGGTATGCCGGCTAAGGGGACCAAAGAGACACTTGTTTTCTTCGGCCTTTGATGTGAGTGTTGTTACTTCAATTGGGTCCAAAGCTTTAAATCTATGTTCCAGAGGTCCAACACCTCTCAACTCAGGTGGCACAATACAATTGGCTCGCTCAGTGACCGCTTATTCGCCATGGCATCTTATGAAGTCTGTTGCTGCCGCTCTGTAATTATAATTTGTTTAGGGACACGTCCTGGGAGTTACAAGCGCACTGCTTAGCTCGTAAACTCAGGCCCTGAGCACCTAGCCGCGTCTGTTTGCTCCATAATAAAAAAGACAACATGGCTGCCTGAAGGTATCCAGCAGCCTCAGCCAAAATTAATCTTCAAAGGGTGATAAAAGGCTTTGCTTTGATAGTTTGTCAGGGGCGAGTGTCTCTGAACAACAATGCCTGAGACTTTTGGGACGTAGCAGATTCCTGTGTTAAAGGGGTCATGACATGGATTTGTTTTTTTTTTTTTATTGTTTTAATATGTTTCGGCACAAAAAACTAAACATATACTCTGCAATAAGATTTTAAACTCTCATTCTACACTCTAAAAAATAAAAAATAAAATTAAAAAAATTGCTAATTAGCTTGAACCACTTGTCATATAGCACCTATCTTTAAAGGTGCTATACAGCACCATTGTCAAATAGTGCTATGTAGAACTATCAAACCACTCCATTCTCCTCCTTAGAGGAGTTTATTTTAGATCGGTTACTCCACTCTCGGTTTTGAATCACTTTAATGCTTTTCTGAGGTCAAAAAGACTTGTGTGGAGGCACTAGAATATTTCCTTATAGCAAAATGTTGAACCGCATTATTTTCAGGAAATACACTATTTTAATGTAGTTTTTAAATGCTTTCCCCAAATAAACTAAGAGACTAAGAGAGAGTTAGAGAACCTTTAAAGAACTATACCAGGACTTAATGGGTTCTTTGTATGGCAGTGGTACCTTAACCACCGCAACGAACCACCAAAGAACCATACTGGGCTTAACAGGTTCTTTATATGGTAACCTCAACCACCCCAAAGAACCGCTAAAGAATGTGTTTTTTTTTTTTTGGGTTTTGTTTTGTGTGTGTGTGTGTGTGTGTGTGTGCGCCTCTGTATGAAATGATCTATTTTTAAGCCGCGCCTGCTTTAGACCAGTAAAATTAATTGCAAATATCCAAGTAAAACCATCATTTACAGGCAAAGCATTATGAAATTATTTACTTACAGTTTGTGAGGTAGCTGCTAGGGCTAGGCACTGAAACAAATTTCATGATTGGATTCGATGTGGAATCACAAGCTTGCAATTCGTTTCCAATTTGATTCGATATTGATTAATTGGGGCCTGTCAGGCACAGTCCATGGCAAATTTGCTCAACGGAAAAAAACGAAACATTCTTTTTTTACGCTTACATTTTTACTGTTGTCAGCAATTTGTACGATGTCTTGTTCTGGATGCAGTCATATGGAAAATCTTTGCCTGTGTGATATTACAGATCCCCCAATATCCAAACTAGCCATTTTTCAGCTTGGCTATTTATTCATTAATAAAAATGTGGTTTCTCATGTCATGACCTCAAAGAGATAATCTGTTCTTCATTTTGAACAAGAAAAAATGTCGGGCAAGACTTGATTTTGTCTATTTGGAATTGATTGGATCGTTGTGGTTTGGGGACCCCTTGGGGACATTTTGTTGCAATTGTTTCAACATGTGTATACACAAAAACCAAAAACAAACAAACAATATACATAAAATAGTAAAAACTGTAAAAACTACACCACCCCCCATCCCTCCACACACAAAAAAACACACTTCATCACCGCTGAGACCCGCTCAGTAGACACTACAAAAACACTGTTTTCCATTTAAGCATTTAACTGCTTGTGGCATTTTTTCCCCCTATTTTTTTTAACACTGGTATTCTAAATCTACGGCCTGATGGTAATCTCTCAAACTCATTAAACAGAGGATGCCTATTATCTAATATAATTGTCATGGCTTTAGTGAGACATCTTAGTGAGACCTGAAGAATGAAAGCTGTATCATATATATTTATATGAGCAATATCACGCTCATAATCATGCGAAATGGCTCTATATCTATATCAAATGGGCTACAGCATTAATTTCACGTGAAAATATTGTTTTATCAATAAAATTAAATACCAATTTCACATTATTGTCTTTCAATAAGCACTTTAAGCACTTTTCAAGTATCTTTTATAAATATGGCTGTTTTCAAGGGTTTCAAGGACTTAAATTACAAAAGTCAAATTCAAGTACTTTAAGCACTTTAAGCACCTTGTACGAACCTTGTCATCAGAGAAGAGGTAACGCTGCAAAGAAAGGAAAGTTCTTTTGATTAAAGATTACAAGGGCACATGAATAATTAAAAAAAAAATATATATATATATATATATATACACGTGTGTGTGTGTGCGCGCGCACACGCACAGATAAATCCTTTATAATAAGTACTGCAATATACCATTAAAGAATATGATTTTTAAAAAATGTCATGTTGACTTTAGGGCTGAGCCGCCGAAGCGACCCCTAATGGCCACGTGAATAAACTGAGTCTGCTGTGTGGGGGGGAGCAAGATGGTGAGGGGTAAAATGAAATGGAGAAGTTTGTGGGCAGGCGCGTGAGATGAGAGGCAGCAGGCTTGCAGACACAAACCTGGCAGGGGATGTGAGGAAGGCAGGCCTCTTCTCCACCCGCACACCAGTCAGTGTGTGAACAGCAGCCAGGCGTTCTCTACACTGACACAGAGTGTCTGTGCCGCAGCTATGGTTTTATTTACAGATTTAGACCGTTAGTCACACAAGCACATTTCCAGTTATGTGTAAAAACAGCCTTGGTGCCACAAACAAGATCCCCTCCTTCCTTCTTTCCTTCCTAGAAAGTCTACACGTGGAAACTTCTAGATCAATGATTTTGTAAGTGTTATTACAAAATGGAGAAATATAATTGCATAGCATTCATTTCCAGAGTCATTAATTCTTAATCCATTTTATTGTGTTCTGTTCTGTTTTCTTTGCTCTTTTATACTGCAATAGAAAAGGAAAAAAGTTAACTGACTGGGTTATGCCACTGATTTAAAATATAAAGATATACAAACATGTATGTGTTGATCAACTAATGTGTATTGTGGCTTGATCAAGGTTTAGTGATTAGTGCATCTTATCTGTTTGGTAACCATGGCAATTTCAGTTAGGACCGCATTTAAGACAAAAGCTATTACAGAATGGATAGGAATAGGGTATTACAGAAGCGTCCTAACTCTCCAAAAAAATCCTAAAACTGTCTTAACTTTAGGACAACCCCACTGGTGTCCTAACTTTAAACCTTTTTGAAATCCAACGGTAAAAATCACAGCACAAAAATCCTTTTTCGAGAGAGCGTTACATTTATAAATTATACAAGATGAAGAGCAACGATGTTTGATGGTGGAGAGACTTTTAGAGGACCCAGAGGATGAGCTGTGCTTTGATGATAAAACACTCGTAAATAATTATAGACTCCCACAACGCATGATTTTGCAGTTATTTGACGAATTGCGAGCAACATTAACAGAGGCCAACGAGCCGTCACGGAGCATTACCGCTCATTCTTGTGACTAACGCCTTACTTTTTTTTAATTCTTTTTTTTATATATATATAAAACAGGTGTTAACTTTTCAACATAGCGTATCAAAATGTCAATTTCTGCCACACTGAAATTAAAAGCACGCCGTTGTTTCTCCATTTTGATTTTAGGTTTACCTCAGAAGCAGTCTGCGCGTTGTTGGTTGCTTGGTAACCGACCTGACAGTTGATTACCGAACTCGATGGAGCGTTTTAAGATTTCCTAACTACAGATAAGATGAGATTTTGTAAGATAGGATACGAATCCTAAATCAAGTTAAGATATGCTTCTGTAATACGAAATTGTGAAAAATCCTAAATTAACTTATCATATCTTAAGTTAAGACCTAAGAAATAGAAAGTAGAGAAAGTTTCTGTAATACGCCCCCAGGTCCTCAAGTAACCCAGTACTGCATATATTGGATGTCATGCCAATCTGAAAGGGGCTGCCTTCACATGCACTATACAGAAGAAAAAAAAAAAAAAAATAGTAAGGAATCAAGACATGTCCGGGATTCAATGTTTGCATAACTTCTTGTCTACTGAGATGTCTTCATCTGGCTGGTTTTTGAAGGCAACATTATATCCTTCACTGCCCATGATATCCCACAATCTTGTGCGTTCGGTTCAGTGGTTGCTGGAAAGCATACAAATGCTGTTTTGAAGAAGTAGTTGAAAGAAGTAAAATTCACATGTCTTTTTCAACTTATGACTACATTTCTACACTGTAGTGACTAAATAGTACCAACATTTTATTGTTGACTCTTATGGGAAATTACTTCTGATCTTCCACATTTGTAAGTCACTTTAGAAAAGCATCTGCAAAACAAATACATGTAAATATTGGCTTGTTTATAACTAAATCAAGTTTCAGTTTCTTAAGGAACTGGCATTAGACTTCAAGGCACTAAAAAGATACATCTCATCTAATGATCTAGAACAAATTCAAATGAGCTTTAGTCATAACCAAGCAAATATTAATTGCCTGCAATGCTTATTTGTGGCTATAAATTGAATTATAAGTAAATTGAAGTACAAATTATAAATTGAGATAAATTAACTGGTATTTGACAGATGCTTTTATCTAAAGTGACTTACTCATATTTTCATATATTGCATCCCTTGGGAATCGAACCCATGACCTTGGCATTGCTACTGCCATTATTGAGCAAATATTAAAAATGATGTTCTTGAATTGATTTACTCATTGTAGTCAGTCATTTTTATTATTTTCACCAACAGCTGAACTGCAAGCACAGGATAATGGAATATCAAAGGCAGCGTAGGATACATCAATGCTGCTTTTCAAAACGCACCAGATTAAATTACTAGACTGGATTAGACTTGACGTTTAGCAAATATTGGATTCGGACATGCTTTCCTGCTTTGTCTAAACAGCTGTTAAGGCAGCATTTTCACTATTAGGATGCAGTCAGGGAGGTATAGTTATAGCATCTACCATCTGGTGTTAGCTAGCAAATCCTGACTCCCAAGCTCATTAAAAGTGGCAAATGCTCAAAAGATATAATAATAATAATAATAATAATAATAATAATAATAATAATAATAATAACAACAACAACAAACATTAACAAATATGAATAAATTATATAAAACACAAAATAGTTAATGTTTTAGCTAACATGAAGTAACAATGTTAACAAATGAGACCATTGTGACGTTACCGATAATCTTGATGGCTTTCACTCTGGTATACTTTTATATAGTTGGCATGATTTTCAATGTAATTCATTAACTACCATTCTCTCTGCTTCTCATGAAGAATGTGATTTAATTTCCAATCATTTTACTTCCCAATCTAAACCAAAGAAACACAAGTTCCTGGACAGATTACTCAATGACTGCTCTTCAAGGACACAATGGAAAACTAATTTTGAGGACTGTACTCATATCTCTGATAATGTTCTGTTTCTTTGTCTGTTATTCAGTATGACCAGTCCCTCTTATGGAGGAGACATGAATACCTCATTCTGACCGAGACTGTCGAGTGGGCGCTGCCTCATATTTGCATTCATTTTCTGTCCGGGGTCCGTTAGAATTCAAAACATGCATATTTAGCATTTCATTTTCACTCTATCATCACATCCCACTTAATATCACAATGCTTCTCCCACCTGCTGAGTCCATCACTGGTACAATGAGAAATTAATGAGACATTCCCAGAAAATGCTAGTTTGCAGCCCACGGCGAGTGTTGTTCTCCAGTGGTAGGAGATTCACACAACATGGAAGCCACCTTTATAATCAATGGGACGTTCCTTGTCAATAGCACTACTTCAAAGACTAACCTTCTCTTTTCTACTCCACATGACTAACTTAGAGAGGGAACATGAGAGGAGCCATGGGTAAATGAAAGTCATTACAGACTCCAGACCACGAGTGCTATTCTAAAAAAATGTCAAAAGCATTTTGATTTTAGGCAGGTTACGACTCTGAAACGGCTGCATTACCTTCCATTGGCAATCAGGAATAACCTTAAACACACAATAAAGTATACAGAAATAGAAAAATGTGCTACCTTCAGGGGATGGTGTTTGAACAGAAACAAATACAGGTGCTGGTCATATAATTAGAATATCATCAAAAAGTTGATTTATTTCACTAATTCCATTCAAAAAGTAAAACTTGTATATTATATTCATTCATTACACACAGACTGATATATTTCAAATGTTTATTTATTTTAATTTTGATGATTATAATTGACAACTAAGGAATGTCCAGTGGGTGGTCTAATTATTAGTGTCTGTGTGGGTGTATTACACATAGTGTACGCATGTCCTCTACATGAATGACAATAGCTATATTGTCTGAATGCAGTCGGTGGTGTTACACAGAAAGTGATGCATTTGTGAAAAGGAAAATCTCATTTACATCATTTTAACATCGGATTGACGAACAAATCCTGTTCCTCAGCGAGCCTCAATTAGAAATGACAGTTACATCTTAAGTAATTGACAAAATGATCTGTGAAGTCATGTCTTCCCAAGGATTAGTTTGAATTTTTTCAAAGGAACAGTATGTGGCTGAGTGTTTGCATGTGCGCAAATGCAAGAATATCTGAGCGTGTGATGCTTTTGTAGTTAAAAAGCATTCTTGGCTGAAAAACACCCACTCGGCATCTCAGCGGAGGCTTATAATAACCTGCAATTCTGCGTCCTCTCAGCTGGCTCATCAGAATTCTGCTCCTCTTCAGGGAAGCTTTAGATATTCCATATTAACAACCTAGACAACTACCATTTCGCTTTGCATTTTTTTGTCATATACCTTCTTGTAATATAGAAAAATATCAAATGAGGATCACTGTAATTTATTTATCTAATTGGTCCTTTAGCACTTAAGCTATTATTTCTGTGTATTGGATCAATATAACTGGGAAAAGCAACATTTCCTTCTGTATTAGTCTTTGTGGTAGATGAGAGGCAATTCAAAAAAGAGAAATTAATAAATGAATCAATGCACTTCCATTTGATCAAATGAATTATGCCTTGGTGAACATCTTTCAAAATCATTTAAACAAGCTTTAAATAATCCAAACTTTTGACCAGGAGTGTATATCAACGTTTATGGGTGGAAGAACACCTCCAGAATACATTACCTGCGTTGAATTTCATGAATATATAAATCAAATTTCAATTCAACTTCCTGTGCAGTGTGACCAATTCAAATTCAGCCAGTTTTTCAGTTTTGAATTTTGCACAGCCCTGTTATATCATAATGTCAATAGTCTCATGTAGATCTCCAACTATACTCATAGCACCAAAGGCGCCAGGCATCTTCATGCCTCAGCCAATTAGAACTCTCATGGTGCTTAAGTCAGAGCACATAAAAAGGAAGTTAGTGCAGACTCCCTTTCAGCCTGCGCACCTTCACCTCACTCCATATTCAAGACATCGCTGTGCAAGTCTAATCCAAATCTGACTGATGCTGAATGATCCATAGGCTTCCACTGCAAGCGGCTTGGCATGTCATTATAACAACACTGTTACCTTCCTAGGAAATCTCCATTGTTTGAATGCAAAATTCATGATATCATTACAGTCAAAAACACCAATGTATGTAACTGGTTAAACAAAAATGTGTCCTGCATGATTCCCCAATGAGAGATTAGTAGTACGACAGGTCAATTAACAAACATCTCACACGATACTACATTCATCTCAAATAATAACTGTTTATTATCTTCAATCATTCAGTCACTCAGCTATTGTGCCTCTGTTTCAATAATAAAGGGGATGCCATTCATTATTGGATTTGACTATTCAGCTTGACACACAGACAAAAGGATTCGTCAAGCCTTGCTATTATCAAATCTAACAAAAGCTCATTGGCCTGAACAGGCAGTCCATTTTCAGGTTATTATGGCAGCTATTAGCAGTATGGACACTAACAGTATCCTCTCTTTGTACCGTTTCATCAAACACATTTTAATGTAAAAAGCTTTCTACCTTCTTCTCCCCTTTTCTAAAATATTTGAGCAGTTTTTGTATTTCCAGGCACATGGATACATGTGTTCCTTTTAAATGTTGGGGCAATATCAGGTGTTTTTTTTTTTGTGTGTGTGTGAAAATAAGAGTAGGAAGTGTGACTTCTCACAGGAAGTAAACACTGTGCACAGTAGGGCTGTGTTCGATATATATTGGTACAACAATGTATTGTCATACTACTTGTACAATATTCAAAACAATCCAAATTTTGTACCTGGAGTGGAGTGCCCAATGTTAACATGAAACCTACACCGTTACCTATGTTGTTATGCAGTGCTACAGAGGCCCTTCATAATACAGAAGTCAACTGCCTGCTAGGCCTATAGTTAGAAATGGCCCTATATAGTGTTTTGTAAACAGCTCTTATACTAAATTCTGCTGAGCTGAAATTTAGTACAGACCTGTATCGTGATATATGACATATTGTGGCCTCTATATCATATGTATCGTATTGTGTCTTCGTTGCTAATGCACAGCCCAAGTACACAGGATGGAAAGTGAACTTGTTTTGCCAACAGTCACAGTGGCTAGTGATGTGCGACTTGCAGCCTACACTTTAATTTAGGGGGCTTTTACACTGGCCACATTTGCTGTGGTCCAAGTGCAATTGTTCCCTTTGCGGCAAGTGCTCACCTGAGTCCCAGTTGCTTTCACATTCATGCGAATCGTGGCACAGTTCCATTGGCCCGGGTCTGCATGACAGCTTTCACGTTACAATTATCAAATGTTACTTAAACGAGCATGTTGTTGCTACTAAGCATTTCGTGTCAGGCTAATCTAAGATATTTTACAGCTTGCTGGTGGATAAGGCAAAATCAGTCACTACAGAAAGAAAAAAAAAAAGACACAAAATGATGGATGTTAATTTTCCACAGAGCAGTGAACATATTGTGAATAAAATGCCGGCTGTTGTACATTTGTTTAATAATAGTGCTGGGCTGGTAATTTTAGCTGATTTTTTAAAACTGATTTCTGAAGCTGTTGACAACACATTTCTTGTGTTTTGATGAAAGAGCATTAAGGACATTATCATCATTAGCTTGCGTAGCTGTTGCTCATGAAAGAATTAAATAATGCCGCTTTTAATCCCAGCAAATGTTCTTATTACATTAGCACATATTGGACTAAACTGCAAATAGGACTATTTCTGTGATCACAAGCTAATGCTGCTAGCCGTCCTTAATGCAAGGATTAGGAGAGGCTCTTTATTAAGGCTAAACCTATTAGCTTTACACCTATCATATATTGTGCAGCAATTGCTTGAGCTTATTTCATATCTTCAATTACCACACAATATGAGTCCCAACTTTTGCTTTCTGTGTCCGTTTCTCAAGGCTCTGCTTATTTATTATCTTCCCTCCGCTGCGCTGTATCTCTAGTTACAGCTTCGAATATAGGTGACATTAATTCCTCAGAGGCCGTTCGCCTTCAATTCTGTCTCTACATCAACAGGGAATCGCTAGGGAGCCACGGATTAGGGGCTGTTCACACCAAAACATGATGTTAAGATCAGCTGCTTTGCAGCAGCGCATGAAATGGAGGGTGTCCTTTTGTTGCTGGGCAACCAGAGGAAACAAGCTATTTTATTTATTTTTTCCTAGAATATTGTGTGATCTTTTCCTATAATCTCCCACTAGTGATATTTTAATGAATATCTTGACTTGAAAAAACAGGCTTGCAAAAGTACATACTTTATAGATCTTTACTCTGAGAGTGAATAGGCTATAGTTACTTAGCAGGAAGAGGATTTTTTTTTTTTTTTTTTTTTTTTTTTTTACTGTGACTGAATGCAAACCATTCTACAAGCTTGTGAAAGGTTTTGAGAAGTTTAGCCTTGAGATTGATTTTAATTGATTTTAATTCACATTTATTCGTATAGGGCTTTTCACAATACTTTACTTTTTTACTGTTCCCTGGAACCTCAATGACACAATTGTATCATATATTTGCTATTTATTTCAGATTTTCCTTTCAAGATCTATTAATTTGTTCCTCTGACCTAATTAAATCCCAGAAGATGGATGTTATTGCTCTCTTGTATAGCACTTTGGATTAATTTCTGCTTTTTAAATGCACACTGTAGAAAATACAGTGAAACAAATAATAAAAAATGACTGGAGTTTGACATTTGAAGCATCATTGAATTTGATTCATGTTTTATAACTGCAGTTTCTGAGAAGTCAAAAGAGTAATATACATGTTTTTCATAAAGGACAGTTGTGGAGCTTATCAGCTTGTAAACAATTTCAGCTTTGAAGTCTCCCAGACCCCCAAAAAAAAGATTCACAGTTTTTTTGGGCACTCATTGAGAAAAGACCAGTCCGAATGAAAATGCAATTTTGCAACAGCCAAAATTTAAATAATAATAATAATAATAATAATAATAATAATTTGTTACATTTATATAGAGCTTTTCAAGGCAATGTGCAGCATCCACCTGTGCTGCGTTCCAGTTCGTTTTTACTATGCCCTTTACTCGCTAACTTCCCTCCGTCTCGTTCACTCGGATGTGCGTCCACTATGCAGTTGATTTTATTATTTATTTTGTTCCTTTATGAAATTGTTTAATGCAGCATTCTATATGTATATAGGTGTGTTTGGGTTGTTTTACATGTTTTTAAAAATAATTAAAATATCATAGAGTTGTTTGTGGTGGGGTAAATTAAGCGCGATATGTGGTGACGTCAGAATCGTGTTGCATTGTGGTATATGAAGCTGCCTGAAGTGTACATATGAAGTAGACTCACTCCCTCGGTCAAAATCGAGGGAGCAAGGGTCTGTCCATATAAACTTCCCTGGTCCACTTCACGAAGTGGAACGCACGTAAAAATGGCGGCTGGGATTCCCCCGAGGGGAAGTGCTTAGGGAAGTTCACAAGTGCGTGTCTAAAAGTGGAGTGGAACGCAGCACTGGATGATGTGACGGCAGCCATATTGCACCAGAACGTCCACCACACACCAAATGATTGGTGGAGAGGAGACAGAGTGATGAAGCCAATCGGTATATGGGGATGATTAGGAGGCCATGATGGACAGGGACCAATGGGCAAATTTGGCCAGGATGCCGGGGTTACACCCTACTCTTTTTCCGAAGGACATCCTGGAATTTTTAATGATCACAGAGAGTCCGGACCTCGGTTTAACATCTCATCTGAAGGATGGTGTTCTTTGACAGTATAGTGTCCCCATCACTATACTGGGGCGTTAGGACCCACACAGACCACAGGGTGAGCGCCCCCTGCTGTCCTCACTAACACCTCTTCCAGCAGCAACCTAATTTTCCCAGGAGGTCTCCCATCCAGGTACTGACCAGGCTCAGCTTCAGTGGGAAACCAGTCTTGGGCTACAGGGTGATATGGCTGCTGGCTAAAAGCATGCTTTGTGTGAAAGTGTTGTGTGTTGAATACTGATGATTTTATGACTGTCATGTTTTTATTTTTTGTATTTTTTTATTTTATGAAATGATACATTAAAATGTAAAAAACAAATTCATTTTTTTTTTTTTTTTTTTGTCTGTCACAAAGTAAATATTAATTTGATTAATTTTTATTAAATATTAACCCATTTTGGTTGGTTTTCTTACAACATGCTATCCAGTTCTAGTCATCATGTCATTCAATAGTACTTTACAGAACATTGTGCTTTTTTTTCAGTCATTTTGCATGTTTCTGCCAAAAAGAGTGACACTGAAAGATGTTAGAAATTGAGGCTGTGTATTCATCATCAAATTCATATTAACTGCTAGCTAATGGCTTTTGATAGCACGGGAGGAGTTTGTTTTTGTTTTTGGCATCGCTGTTATCTGAAGTAATTTATTAGCTGTTCTGGATCTTACTGCTGGCCACCAGATCCTCTCAATAAAAGTCATTTGAGGATGGATAGTTGAAAGTGTGATGGCTTGGCAGACTTTCCATCAGAAGTTTGCTCTCCAACTGAGCATTGATTAGAAATACTAAACACTCTCTGCTTGTCATTCTTGATATGCTTTTTCCAAATTATTTGACAGTGAGGGCCAAAATAAATTTTAATACATAGAGCAGGCAAATCTAGTTTATTATCCATTACCAAAGAGAAGAAAAGAAGAGAGGAATTGTTTGAGATTCTACTGTCAGAGATGATATTCTATAAATTATATATAATTTATATTGATTTTGATATTAAACTGATTGCAAAGGTTAAATCATGTTTTACCAATGCTTTGATTTCAGAAGACCAAGAAATACCACAGTGTTATAAAATGTATAAACTGTAAATGGGAATAGATCACCCTAAAAAAAAAAAATTGTCATTAGCTCACACTTATGCTGTTTTAAACTGACTTTTGTCTGTGAAACACAATATAAACTCAGCAAAAAAAGAAACGTCCTCTGACTTTCAACTGTTTTTACTTTCAGTAAACTTAATGTGTGTAAATATTTGTATGAACACTAAAAGAGTCAACACCATAAGACAAACTAAAAATGTTTTACAGACATGTGACTAACAGAAATAGAATAATGTGTCCCTGAATGAAGGGAGGCTCAAAATCAAAAGTACCAGTCAGTATCTGGTGTGGCCACCAGCTGCTTGAAGTACTGCAGTGCATCTCCTCCTCATGGACTGGACCAGATTTGTCAGTTCTTGCTGTGAGATGTTACCCCACTCTTCCACCAAGGCACTTGCAAGTTCCTGGACATTTCTGGGGGGAATGGCCCTAGCCCTCACCCTGCGATCCAACAGGTCCCAGACGTGCTCAATGGGATTGAGATCCGGGCTCTTCGCTGGCCATGGCAGAACACTGACATTGCTGTCATGCAGAAACTCACGCACAGAATGAGCAGTATGGCTGGTGACATTGTCCTGCTGGAGGATCATGTCCGGATGAGCATGCATAAAGGGTACCACATGAGGGAGGAGGATGTCTTCCCTGTACCGCAAGGCATTGAGATTGCCTGCAATGACAACAAGCTCAGTCCGATGGTGATGTGATATACCACCCCAGACCATGACGGACCCTGTCACGCAGGTGTAATATTCGGATGTACCGATCCTGCAGGTGTTGTTACACGTGGTCTTCCACTGTGAGGATGATCAGCTGTCCTTCCTGTCTCCCTGTAGCGCTGTCTTAGGCATCTCACAGTACGGACGGACATGGCAATTTATTGCCCTAGCCACATCAGCAGTCCTCATGCCTCCCTGCAGCATGCCTAATGCACGTTCACGCAGATGAGCAGGGACCCTGGGCATCTTTCTTTGGGTGTTTTTCACAGTCAGTAGACAAGTCTCTTTAGTGTCCTGTGTTTTTAGAACTGTGACCTTAAATGCCTACTCTCTGTAAGCTGTTAAGGTCTTAACGACCATTCCACAGGTGCATGTTAATTAATTGATTATGGTAAATTGAACATGCATGGAAAACATTGTTTAAACCCTTTACAATGAAGATCTGTAAAGTTATTTGGATTTTTACAACATTATTGTTGAAATACACAGTCCTGAAAAAGGGACGTTTCTTTTGAGTTTATATACACAATACACATACAAACCCAATTCCAAAAAAGTTGGGACACTGTACAAATTGTGAATAAAAACTGAATGCTATGATGTGAAAGT
This sequence comes from Paracanthobrama guichenoti, assembly GCA_018749465.1. Taxonomy (NCBI): domain Eukaryota; kingdom Metazoa; phylum Chordata; class Actinopteri; order Cypriniformes; family Gobionidae; genus Paracanthobrama; species Paracanthobrama guichenoti. The sequence continues at coordinate 32,033,079 of CM031956.1, read as the reverse complement.
TTTCAATATTTTATTCAGAATACAACAAAGATGACATATCAAATGTTTAAACTGAGAAAATTTATAATTTTAAGGGAAAAACAAAAGTTGATTTTAAATTTCATGGCATCAACACATCTCAAAAAAGTTGGGACAAGGCCATGTTTCCCACTCTGTGGCATCCCCTCTTCTTTTTATAACAGTCTGAAAACGTCTGGGGACTGAGGACACAAGTTGCTCAAGTTTAGGAATAGGAATGTTGTCCCATTCTTGTCTAATACAGGCTTCTAGTTGCTCAACTGTCTTAGGTCTTCTTTGTCACATCTTCCTCTTTATGATGCGCCAAATGTTTTCTATGGGTGAAAGATCTGGACTGCAGGCTGGCCATTTCAGTACCCGGATCCTTCTACGCAGCCATGATGTTGTAATTGATGCAGTATGTGGTCTGGCATTGTCATGTTGGAAAATGCAAGGTCTTTCTTGAAAGAGATGACGTCTGGATGGGAGCATATGTTGTTCTGTGTAAGCTGCCCATGTCACACGCACTCATGCAACCCCATACCATCAGCGATGCAGGCTTCTGAACTGAGCGCTAATAACTGGTGTCCTAGTTTTCCAAAAAGAACTTAAAATTTTGATTTGTCTGACCACAGAACAGTTTTCCACTTTGCCACAGTCCATTTTAAATGAGCCTTGGCCCAGAGAAAACGCCTGCGCTTCTGGATCATGTTTAGATATGGCTTCTTTTTGGACCTATAGAGTTTTAGTCGGCAACGGCGAATGGCACGGTGGATTGTGTTCACCGACAAAGTTTTCTGGAAGTACTCCGGAGGCCATGTTGTGATTTCCATTACAGTAGCATTCCTGTATGTGATGCAGTGCTGTCTAAGGGATCTTTGGATGATATTATGCACTGTAGATGATGATAACTTCAAACTCTTTGCAATTTTTCTCTGAGAAACTCCTTTCTGATATTGCTCCACTATTTTTGGTGGCAGCATTGGGGGAATTGGTGATCCTCTGCCCATCTTGACTTCTGAGAGACACTGCCACACTGAGAGGCTCTTTTTATACCCAATCATGTTGCCAATTGACCTAATAAGTTGCAAATTGGTCCTCCAGCTGTTCCTTATATGTACATTTAACTTTTCCGGCCTCTTATTACTACCTGTCCCAACTTTTTTGGAATGTGTAGCTCTCATGAAATCCAAAATGAGCCAATATTTGGCTTGATATTTCAAAATGTCTCACTTTCAACATTTGATATGTTATCTATATTCTATTGTGAATAAAATATAAGTTTATGAGATTTGTAAATTATTGCATTGCTTTTTTATTCCAATTTGTACAGTGTCCCAACTTTTTGTGGAATAGGGTTTGTGTATGTATATATATATATATATATATATATATATATATATATATATATATATATATATATATATATATATATATACATATACACACTCACCTAAAGGATTATTAGGAACACCATACTAATATACTGTGTTTGACCCCTTTCGCCTTCAGAACTGCCTTCATTCTACGTGGCATTGCTTCAACAAGGTGCTGAAAGCATTCTTTAGAAATGTTGGCCCATATTGATAGGGCAGCATCTTGCAGTTGATGGAGATTTGTGGGATGCACATCCAGGGCACGAAGCTCCCGTTCCACCACATCCCAAAGATGCTCTATTGGGTCTGGTGACTGGATCTGGTGACTGTGGGGGCCATTTTAGTACAGTGAACTCATTGTCATGTTCAAGAAACCAATTTGAAATGATTCGAGCTTTGTGACATGGTGCATTATCCTGCTGGAAATAGCCATCAGAGAATGGGTACATGGTGGTCATAAAGGGATGGACATGGTCAGAAACAATGCTCAGGTAGGCCGTGGCATTTAAACGATGCCCAATTGGCATTAAGGGGCCTAAAGTGTGCCAAGAAAACATCCCCCACACCATTACACCACCAGCAGCAGCCTGCACAGTGGTAACAAGGCATGATGGATCCATGTTCTCATTCTGTTTATGCCAAATTCTGACTCTACCATCTGAATGTCTCAACAGAAATCGAGACTCATCAGACCAGGCAACATTTTTACAGTCTTCAACTCTCCAATTTTGGTGAGCTCGTGCAAATTGTAGCCTCTTTTTCCTATTTGTAGTGGAGATGAGTGGTACACGGTGGGGTCTTCTGCTGTTGTAGCCCATCCGCCTCAAGGTTGTGCGTGTTGTGGCTTCACAAATGCTTTACTGCATACCTCGGTTGTAACGAGTGGTTATTTCAGTCAAAGTTGCTCTTCTATCAGCTTGAATCAGTCGGCCCATTCTCCTCTGACCTCTAGCATCAACAAGGCATTTTCGCCCACAGGACTGCTGCATACTCAATGTTTTTCCCTTTTCACACCATTCTTTGTAAACCCTAGAAATGGTTGTGCGTGAAAATCCCAGTAACTGAGCAGATTGTGAAATACTCAGACCGGCCCGTCTGGCACCAACAACCATGCCACGCTCAAAATTGCTTAAATCACCTTTCTTTCCCATTCTGACGTTCAGTTTGGAGTTCAGGAGATTGTCTTGACCAGGACCACACCCCTAAATGCATTGAAGCAACTGCCATGTGATTGGTTGATTAGATAATTGCATTAATAAGAAATTGAACAGGTGTTCCTAATAATCCTTTAGGTGAGTGTGTGTGTGTATATATATATATATATATATATATATATATATATATATATATATATATATATATATATATATATATATATATATATAAAAGCCAATGGGATCCAGTATATTTTTGGACTCCGTAGACTTTCATTCTGTTGACAAAAACACATCTTTAATATCTCAATTTGTTCCGCAGAAGAAAAAGTCATACAGGTTTTAAATGACACAAAGACAATGAAATGCTGGCAGTTTTTATTTTGGGGTAATCTTTCCCTTTAAATTTCCTTTTTTTAAACTGTGCCTCTCTGAGTCTGTGCACAAATCACTATCTCTTTAATTAATCCGTTCCACTGTGCTCTAGGCATTATGACAAGAAGTTGCCAGTCAGAGAGATAGACTATGTTGTATGCAAGGCCGACATAAATTGAAATGTTGCTCCCCTGACATTGTTATGATGATACAACTCTGTGGGAAATGGAGGGTGGATATGCCACTGCCCTTCTAGTGAAGCTCTGATGTCTGATATCGGCCCAGACTGATGTCATGCCACAAAAGTTTTGATAATCCTGATAATAGTTAAAGATGGCCAATTAAGGGGACCCCAGTGCTGTTGCATTTACTGTATTTCCTGTAAGTAGTTTTCATAAATCATTCCCTAGCCAGCGAACATTAAATACAAAGCCAACTGACATATGCATCGTTATACTAAATGTGAATGTTTTTGCTGAGTCAACATGTATATGGTTAATTATATAACACATTTTCAGCAAAGCTAGTATGTGATATGGAGATGAGGCGAGTCAGCATTACAGAACCAGCAATCTTGACATAAGAGCAAGTCCGCTGCAGGTGAATCTGCTGACATGCTATAGATAAGAGTAATGAAATGATTGCTGGTGGGTGGAGAGTTCATTGCTTCGATTCCCTGAAGCATATGAGGCGTGTGTTCCTTCGTATAATCATACAATATAACATACTGGTCCACTACTTGGCCGTCACAGTATTAATATGTGTGTCAAATTAAGTAATATGTGTGGGTCTAGTTGGTCCTGCCCTCTGTTTAGACACAACACAAACTGTATGCAGTAATTAATCGAAAATTGTAGACTATATAAAAGGGCGCACACTTCATCTACAATTGTCTGGATGTTTTACCACTGCAAAAAATTATTGTGATTTTAACGGTAAAAGACTGTAAAAATGCTACGGTGAAAAATTGTTAACTAGTTAACAAAATGTTTCCATACTATATATGGTGAATAACTGTTATAGATCTAACCTTACATTTCATTTAATTTTACTGTAAAATATATTTACAGTTTAAAGTACTATCATTTCTGGAGGTGAAAGAGAACAAGTCGTTGTGTAATTTACAGGGAAAAAACATAAATTGACATTCCCTGAATTCCCTGCGTGACACTTCACATTTGATGTATTTTCGCTGAAATAACGAAAGTTTCTTCTTTTTTTTTTTTTTTATGTACATTAGAGTTTTATGTTACATCTAATGTTGTTAAATTGTTTATTGCATTTTTAAATTTCATGTGTGTAAAAATGGTAAAACACCATGATGGTGTTTTTAATGTTTGTGTGAATGACACTGCAACTTCTATTAGTATTGTTTTTCTCAGCTTGTGGAAAAGCTGCTTGTAATGAGATTTGATTCATCATGTGACTTATCACCACTGTGTCAGAGAGTGTGTGTGTGTGTGTGTGTGTGTGTGTGTGTGTGTGTGTGTATATATATATATATATATATATATATATATATATATATATATATATATATATATATATATATATATATATATATATATATATATATATATATATATATATATATATATATATATATATACACACACTCACCTAAAGGATTATTAGGAACACCTGTTCAATTTCTCATTAATGCAATTATCTAATCAACCAATCACATGGCAGTTGCTTCAATGCATTTAGGGGTGTGGTCCTGGTCAAGACAATCTCCTGAACTCCAAACCTAATGTCAGAATGGGAAAGAAAGGTGATTTAAGCAATTTTGAGCGTGGCATGGTTGTTGGTGCCAGACGGGCCGGTCTGAATATTTCACAATCTGCTCAGTTACTGGGATTTTCACGCACAACCATTTCTAGGGTTTACAAAGAACGGTGTGAAAAGGGAAAAACATCCAGTATGCAGCAGTCCTGTGGGCGAAAATGCCTTGTTGATGCTAGAGGTCAGAGGAGAATGGGCCAACTGATTCAAGCTGATAGAAGAGCAACTTTGACTGAAATAACCACTTGTTACAACCGAGGTGTGCAGCAAAGCATTTGTGAAGCCACAACATGCACAACCTTGAGGCGGATGGGCTACAACAGCAGAAGACCCCACCAGGTACCACTCATCTCCACTACAAATAGTAAAAAGAGGCTACAATTTACAATTACATTTCAAATAAACATTTTAAATATATCAGTATGTGTATAATGAATGGATATAATATACAAGTTTCACTTTTTGAATGGAATTAGTGAAATAAATAAACTTCTTGATGATATTCTAATTATATGACCAGCACCTGTAGTGTCAATGCGGGCAGATCAGTAATATAGTTGAAATTTAGGTGTCCCCATCTGAGCAAGCCAATCTTTAATGAATGATTCAATGACTACTACATGTTATTCAATGACAATACATGCACCACCTGGTTGCATTCAATATTTGAAGTGCCAAGTTACTTTCAAAAGGTGATTTGTGCTATTTCAATTTGATCACTACCATTAGGCATCAAAGCTTATATCCGAACTATAAACTTTTATTCCAATACTTCTGTGATAATTTGAATAATTGTAATGACGTTGCACAGTATGTTGGACTCAGTGTAACTGAGGCATTAATAACATCAGGATGTTACATCTCACTCTTTGAAGAAACATGGCATGATCTCTAAGTGTGCACATGTTTACTAAAACAATTTTACATACTTAAACAAGCTTTAAACATGACTCAACATCAAACTGGGTTTGAATTATCAACAACCCTTGATATAAATGAAAACCTTCAAATGGTTAAGTCAAATGTGTCTGATATGACAACAAAGGTATGAAATGCTCCCTTTGGCTCCTTAGGGCGTTGAATGCATTTAGATGCCAACCTGGTAGACTAACTTTGAAACATAACTTTCCACTTTTGTATTGCTTAAGGGCAGTATAACATGAACGATTCGTATTAACATGGCATGAACGTATAATAGCGATTTTGTTCTGTGTTGCTGGTTAGACCTGTGATTATAGGTCAAGAATTTGTCTGGGCTTGATTGCACGGCCGAATCTTGTAGTATAGCCATGTTGTGGTTGGCTAATTGGCTGTTGAGCGAGTTCAGGTTGTGGGTCTGGGGAAGCACTCTGGGGTAGTGTAGGCTGGTGGTTCTCTGGTGTACTTGGGCTCTCGGCTCAAAGCATTTGTCCATCTTCGGTTTGGATATGGTAACTCCTGGGTGTGCTAGCAGGTTGTATTATCTTGGCTGGCTGCCATGAGCAATCCTGTTGTTGGAAACGGATGTGTGTCCCTGCCGCTAAGGGGGGTAGAGCTTTGACAGACCTGTTGTAGTATAACTGTTGTCTCCGCTGACATGCTCCTCTGCGGTTCCGGAGTATGTGCTGAGGGGTGACTTGGGGCTGGAGTCATGCAGCAGTTATGGGAAGAATTGAACGTAATCTGCGGCTCATCAAGAGTTGAGCTGGGGAATTTAAATTATCCATGGGGGTGTTCTGGTATTCTAATAGTCCAAGGTAGAGAGGCAGTCAGCTCTCGCTTTCCCAAGGATGCGCTTAGCAGTTTGGATGGTTTTCTCCGCTAGGCCGTTGCTTTGAGGATATCTGGGGCTCGTGGTGGTATGTTTGAAATCCCATGCCAATGCAAATCTGTGAAATTCCTCTGCGCTGTAGCATGGGCCATTGTTGCTGATGACACGCTCGGGTATGCCATGCCGCGCAAAGGCTGCCTTGAGTTTGGTGATGACAGCTGTTGCAGTGCAGCTGTGGAGCCCTTCCATCTCAAAGTATTGACTATAGTAGTCAACTATGACAATGTAGTTCTGTTTGTTCCATGTGAACAGGTCAGTTCCTACCACTTGCCATGGTCTTTCAGGGATGATGTGTGATAGCAAGGGTTCTTTGATGTTGGCACTGTGCCCATTCGCGACAAGAATAAAAGGTCTCGTGCCCTGTTCTTGCATTTCTCTGTGCCCACATGTCTCATGTGAATGCGGTCTAACACGTCCTTTTGTAAGTTCTGGGGGACTAATTTTCTCTCCTTTGAACATCCTATGCCATCAATTTTGGAAATTTCACATCGGTGGTTGCATTTGTCAGGCCAGCCGGTCTTTGTGGCCTGCTTCAATGCCATAAGCTGGGTGTCTTGTGCTTTTGCTGCTATTATTTCCTTCAGTTTGTTTTCCCTTACTTGGATGTTGGTTATCAGGGTGTGTATCTGCGCATCCATGCCTTCGCTTAAGTTGTCGTCATGATATTTGATAGCTTTACGTGACAGAGTGTCGGCCACTGGTATCTGTTTCCCAGGTTTGTGGAGGATGTGAATATTGTACTTTTGGAGTTGGAGTATCATCCTCTGGAGATAAGGGGGGGCTGAGGCGAGAGGCTTCCTGAGTATCGCCTCCAGTGGCTTGTGGTCGGATTCCACAGTTACTGTTCTGCCGTACATGTACTCATGGAAACGTTTGCACCCGAACAGTACAGCATACAGCTCCTTCTCTATTTGGGCATAATTCTGTTCTGTACTGTTAAGTGATTTGGATGCGTAGGCAACAAGCTTATCGTGCTGAAGTAGAACTGCACCTAGGCCACTCTTTGAGGCGTCTACTTGCAATGTGAGTTCCTTCTTTGGGTCGAAGTATGTCAATACTTGGTGATTTGTGATCAGTTCTTTAATCTGCTTGAATGCTGTGTTGTGGACAGCATCCCATACGAACTCGCTATCTTGTTTTAGCAATTGTCTGAGCGGTGAGTTCACCTCTGAGAGGTGTGGCATGAATCAGGCCAAGTAGTTGACCATGCCGAGCAAGGTCTCTAGCTCAGGCTTGGACTGTGGTGGCTGCATCTCTTGTATGGCTTTTACCTTTTGTGGGTCTGGGCTAATGCCTTCACATGAAAGCCTGTGGCCAAAATAGCTGACCTCTTGGATGCCAACACGGCATTTGTCGGGGTTCAGTTTTAGTCCTCTTTCTCTCGTGTGTTGTAACATGGCTTTTAGGTTATTGTCATGTTCCTCTTTGTCCTTACCGAATACAAGGATGTCATCAACTATGGCAGCAACACCTTTGAGGCCTTCGTATGTTTCATTCACACGCCTCTGGAATTCGTCCTGCGCCGAATTGATCCCAAGGGGCAGTCGGAGGAACCTGTACCTGCCAAACGGAGTATTAAATGTGGTCAGCATTGATGATTCTGTGCTTAACTTAATGGCCCAGTAGCCTGACCTGGCGTCTAGGACACTGAAGTAGCGGGCTCCCGTGAGCTTTGTGGTGACATCTTCGAGTGTGGGGAGTGGGTAGTGGGGCCGCTGGATAGCCTTATTGAGGTCTCTGGGGTCTAGACACACTCGCAGATTTTGGCTTTTAGGTTTCTCGACTACCACTAGGACATTAACCCATTCAGTGGGTTCAGTTACCTTGACAATGATGTTGTTGTCCTCCATTTTGTCAAGCTTCTCCTTCAGCCGAGCTCGTAGTGCGATGGGGACTCTGTGTGGGGGGTAGACCACTGGCGTTGCATGTGGTCTGACCCGGAATGTGCATTCTCCAGCGAATTCTCCAATGGCCTGGAAAACATCTGCATACTCCTTTAGTATGGTCTCTGGGTCAATGTATGTATTTGTTTCCTCTTTACTTACTCCCATCATTAGTTTAATGAGGTTTAGGGCTAAGCTGGCACTTAAACCTAAGATGGGCAGTGCTTTGGCCTTGACAATGTGGAACTCTAGCAGCGCAGAGTGCTTGTCATGCTCACATTCTAGCATGCAGGTGCCTTGGACTTCCAATGCATTGCCTCCATAGGCTGTAATAGATTGTGCGGGTGGTGCTATGGGCACTCTTTTAAATAATGCATTAAAAGTGTTATTTTGTATTGCATTAATTTCTGCACCCGAGTCTATTTTGAATCTGATTGTTTGCTAGCTAGGTCCAACTTTAATGTCTGTATAAGCCTGTACATTGCTTTTGGTTGTATTCACAGTTGTGATGCTGTCAATATACAATTCACATTGCTCCTCTTCGTTATTTTGCTCTATAGCATGCACAGGTCTCCTCTGAGGCTTTGGTGGAGTGCCATTCTTGGTCTTACAGGGTTTTGCAAAATGGTTGTACTTTTTACATTTCATACACTGTTTGCCCTTAGCTGGCCACGTTTCTCTTGGGCTGTGTGAGCCTGCACATCGGTTTATGATCTTTCGTTTTAATGTATCTGTGTGCATTTTGTTGTTGTTTCATTGCATTCACAGCATACATTTTTTGTCTGTCTTTTGATCCAGTCTTCTCTTTTAATTGCATCTCTGCGAGCTTGGGGGAACGGGCCTTATCTAATGTTAGCTCGGCTCCCTGGCTTAACAGCTTTTCACAGACCCGCGAAGAGTTTGTGGCAAACACAATGCGGTCCGTGACCATTTCGTCACTGTTTGGGTAGCCACAGTCTTTTACGAGTAGCTTCAACGCAGTTATAAAATGTTCAAATGTTTCGCCATCAACCTGCATTTTCTCATGGAAGCGATATCTGGCATATATCGGGTTGGATTTGGGAGTAATATAGGCTGCATACTTTTTGTAGTATGTCTGTAGCTTCGTCTTTGGAAAGTGACCAGGTGTTGTACAAACCCGATTCCAAAAAAGTTGGGGCACTGTACAAATTGTGAATAAAAAAGGAATGCAATAATTTACAAATCTCATAAACTTATATTTTATTCACAATAGAATATAGATAACATATCAAATGTTGAAAGTGAGACATTTTGAAATGTCATGTCAAATATTGGCTCATTTTGGATTTCATGAGAGCTACACATTCCAAAAAAGTTGGGACAGGTAGCAATAAGAGGCCGGAAAAGTTAAATGTACATATAAGGAACAGCTGGAGGACCAATTTGCAACTTATTAGGTCAATTGGCAACATAATTGGGTATAAAAAGAGCCTCTCAGAGTGGCAGTGTCTCTCAGAAGTCAAGATGGGCAGAGGATCACCAATTCCCCCAATGCTGCGGCCAAAAATAGTGGAGCAATATCAGAAAGGAGTTTCTCAGAGAAAAACTGCAAAGAGTTTGAAGTTATCATCATCTACAGTGCATAATATCATCCAAAGATTCAGAGAATCTGGAACAATCTCTGTGCATAAGGGTCAAGGCCGGAAAACCACACTGGATGCGCGTGATCTTTGGGCCCTTAGACGGCACTGCATCACATACAGGAATGCTACTGTAATGGAAATCACAACATGGGCTCAGGAATACTTCCAGAAAACACAATCCACCATGCCATTCACCGTTGCCTGCTAAAACTCTATAGGTCAAAAAAGAAGCCATATCTAAACATGATCCAGAAGCGCAGGCGTTTTCTCTGGGCCAAGGCTCATTTAAAATGGACTGTGGCAAAGTGGAAAACTGTTCTGTGGTCAGACGACTCAAAATGTGAAGTTCTTTTTGGAAAACTGGGATGCCATGTCATCCGGACTAAAGAGGACAAGGACAACCCAAGTTGTTATCAGTGCTCAGTTCAGAAGCCTGCATCTCTGATGGTATGGGGTTGCAGGAGTTCATGAGTGCGTGTGGCATGGGCAGCTTCTACATCTGGAAAGGCACCATCAATGCTGAAAGGTATATCCAAGATCTAGAACAACATATGCTCCCATCCAGACGTCATCTCTCTCAGGGAAGACCTTGCATTTTCCAACATGACAATGCCAGACCACATACTGCATCAATTACAACATCATGGCTGCATAGAAGAAGGATCCAGATACTGAAATGGCCAGCTTGCAGTCCAGATCTTTCACCCATAGAAAACATTTGGTGCATCATAAAGAGGAAGATGCGACAAAGAAGACCTAAGACAGTTGAGCAACTAGAAGCCTGTATTAGACAAGAATGGGACAACATTCCTATTCCTAATCTTGAGCAACTTGTCTGTTCAGTCCCCAGACATCCTCCAGCTGTTCCTTATATGTACATTTAACTTTTCCGGCCTCTTATTGCTACCTGTCCCAACTTTTTTGGAATGTTTAGCTCTCATGAAATCCAAAATGAGCCAATATTTGGCATGACATTTCAAAATGTCTCACTTTCAACATTTGATATGTTATCTATATTCTATTGTGAATAAAATATAAGTTTATGAGATTTGTAAATTATTGCATTCCTTTTTTATTCACAATTTGTACATTGTCCCAAATTTTTTGGAATCGGGTTTGTATATGTCCTGTCCCTTATCCTTGATCCATAAAAGAAGGTAACTGCACTTCTCTGATTCGCGTTTCTCCCACAATGGGCCAGAAAACATCAACTCGGCTTGTTGTTTGAACCGCCTCCATGCTTCGGGCAAGTTAGCCGAATTCCAATCCATCCGCAGTGCTGGAATGCCATACATCTCCATGGTCTTCGCTGTGTATGAGTCTTCGTTACTCTGACACCATGTTATGGTTGCCCTTTGGCAAGTCGTTGGCTTTTATAAACATACTAAAGAGAAGAGACTGGTGTAACTTCGATCACTGTTGCTCAGACCTCTTTGCACACACCAGATTCCTCTACCACACGGTAGTCTTGCGATAATAGTGACGTTGCACAGTATGTTGTACTCAGTGTAACTGAGGCATTAATAACATCAGGATGTTACAAGCAGCAGCACCAACACAGATATGAATGGTCTGGTGTGATTTTGGATTTGGTTTGATAGACAGCTCTAATATGCACATAATATATGCATCAGATCCTGTCTTTAGTTGGTCATGGACTGATATAGGTGTTTTTTTTTTTTTTTAACCTCTCTACTTGTTTTATGCTAATACGGACATGTATAACGTCAGTGGTTCTTTAGTGAATCAACTGAACTGCATGTTGTTCCTACAAACAGCCTTTGTAGATTCAGCTATTAATTCAGCTATAATTTTGTGTATTTGAAATCATAAGGCAGGTGTAATAAACATATTTTATCAAACTTATTAAACATACAAAGGTTATGCCAGTCTTTTGCAGCAATGACTAAGCAGGTTTGATTGCAAAATGAAGGTGAGTGAGAGAAAATGGGGAAGGAGACCTCATACACATTCTCTGTTTTGTTCTCTCTTACATTAGAAAAAATGTGCTATGCCTAATTACCCCCACTTGTATAAATAGGGGGGAAATTTGCATAGCTGTCGGGTACCCTCCCATCACATGAGGATTTAGCCCAACTCCTTTTCTCTGGGTATTGTGAAGAGGTCTCCGGGGATGTTGAACAAGGCAGTCAGTTAACACCTGGATGCTGGATTTGATGTTTCAATCTGTGTTTTGTTACAGTGCATTACAGCCAGCAGCTAAATTGACTGTATTTTCTCCCAAATAATTGAATCAGCTGTTTTGATCTGTACAATATATAAACAAACCCGATTCCAAAAAAGTTGGGACACTGTACAAATTGTGAATAAAAAAGGAATGCAATCATTTACAAATCTCATAAACTTATATTTTATTCACAATAGAATATAGAAAACATATCAAATGTTGAAAGTGAGACATTTTGAAATGTCATGCCAAATATTGGCTCATTTTGGATTTCATGAGAGCTACACATTCCAAAAAAGTTGGGACAGGTAGCAATAAGAGGCCGGAAAAGTTAAATGTACACATAAGGAACAGCTGGAGGACCAATTTGCAACTTATTAGGTCAATTGGCAACATGATTGGGTATAAAAAGAGCCTCTCAGAGTGGCAGTGTCTCTCAGAAGTCAAGATGGGCAGAGGATCACCAATTCCCCCAATACTGCGGCCAAAAATAGTGGAGAAAAATATCAGAAAGGAGTTTCTCAGAGAAAAATTGCAAAGAGTTGGAAGTTATCATCATCTACAGTGCATAGTATCATCCAAAGATCCCTTAGACGGCACTGCATCACATACAGGAATGCTACTGTAATGGAAATCACAACATGGCCTCAGGAATACTTCCAGAAAACACAATCCACCGTGCCATTCGCCATTTCCGGCTAAAACTCTATAGGTCAAAAAAGAAGCCATATCCAAACATGATCCAGAAGTGCAGGTGTTTTCTTACATTTATGCATTTGGCAGGTGCTTTTATCCAAAGTGACTTGCATTGCATTCAAGGTACACATTTTTACATTTTTTGTCAGTTCTTGCTTTACCTGGAAATCGAACCCATGACCTTGGCGTTGCTAGCGCCACGCTCTTACTGTTTGAGCTACAGCCAAGTTTTCTCTGGGCCAAGGCTCATTTAAAATGGACTGTGGCAAAGTGGAAAACTGTTCTGTGGTCAGACGAATCAAAATTTGAAGTTCTTTTTGGAAAACTGGGACGCCATGTCATCCGGACTAAAGAGGACAAGGGCAACCCAAGTTGTTATCAACGCTCAGTTCAGAAGCCTGCATCTCTGATAGTATGTAGTTGCATGAGTGTGTGTGGCATGGGCAGCTTACACATCTGGAAAGGCACCATCAATGCTGAAAGGTATATCCAAGTTCTAGAACAACATATGCTCCCATCCAGACGTCGTCTCTTTCAGGGAAGACCTTGCATTTTCCAACATGACAATGCCAGACCACATACTGCATCAATTACAACATCATGGCTGCGTAGAAGAAGGATCCGGGTACTGAAATGGCCAGCCTGCAGTCCAGATCTTTCACCCATAGAAAAAATTTGGCACATCATGACGAGGAAAATGCGACAAAGAAGACCTAAGACAGTTGAGCAACTAGAAGCCTGTATTAGACAAGAATGGGACAACATTCCTATTCCTAAACTTGAGCAACTTGTCTCCTCAGTCCCAAGACGTTTGCAGACTGTTATAAAAGATGAGGGGACACCACACAGTGGTAAACATGGCATTGTCCCAACTTTTTTGAGATGTAAAATCAATGAAATTTAATTTTTTTTTATTTTTCCCATAAAATTATACATTTTCTCAGTTTAAACATTTTATTTATCTATGTTGTATTCTAAATAAAATATTTAAATTTGAAACTTCCACATCATTGCATTATTTTTTTTATTTACAATTTGTACAGTGATCTCAACTTTTTTGATGCTATCCTATCAATATGGGCCAACATTTCTAAAGAATGCTTTCAGCACCTTGTTGAATCAATGCCACGTAGAATTAAGGCAGTTCTGAAGGTGAAAGGGGGTCAAACACAGTATTAGTATGGTGTTCCTAATAATCCTTTAGGTGAGTGTACTTAACATTGCTGCTTCTATTGGGTCTGAATCTAGCTCAACAATAGCACTAGGTGATGCAGCACTAGCTACATTTAAATGTGTGGTGACTCTGTTTGTGAGTATCTGTGGTGTTTTCAGGGGCTGTTTGGATAATGACTGAACCTTCAATAAAATCAACACGGTCATCAAGCTTATCCCTACCCTGCTCAGTATGTAACTCAGAATCACCTTTTACATTTGACATCGACACATCATCATCCCGACATTTCACCACATCGTCAATAGCGTCTTTCAACATCAACAACTGAACCATTCCCTCGTCCGTGTCAAGTAACTGCTTACTGTACATGAATGAGTTGATGTGATCGTAACATCCTTCCTGGTCTCCCTCCACAAGCTCTGACTGGTCCTCGCTCGACACTGGCTCCACCGCTCTGGCGACCTGAAGAAGCTCTCCAGGTGACAGGGTGAGTAAGCTTTTCCTAATGTCCCACACTAGGCTTTTCCTCCCACCACTCGACATGATGGCTTCTCGTCTCTCCACGGCTAGCAACACGGTTCAGCGAGGATGCAGTCAGCTCCGGATCATAGACCTCCACTCATTCACAGTCGCAGTTCCATGGCTGGACAGGGTTAGTCGCTGGTCAGCATTGTCATCATTCGGCTCCCGCTCCGCTAGGTGGCGCCGAAGATCCCGGACGAGCCCCCAAGAATCTGTAACGGGTCCTGGTCAGGGGTCCGCTCGCAGATATATATTGATAATCCTGGTTGAAGTGCTCTGGAAATACTGGAAATATTACACAGAAATTAGTGACGCGGGACAGCAGTTGCTCTTTCTCCATTCAAACGGATTATGAGCTTGTCTTCCTCTGCGCCTCGCTAAGGGTCCCAGAGTGACGCGGCTGAAAGGTACTGCCACCTTGTGTCCGTTCTGTGAAACAGCATGTCATAGCGTGCTTCTGTGTATTCTCTCAATATTATTTAATTCATAATAAAGGAAAGAAAACAAAAGATAATAACCTCAACTAAACATATATATATATATATATATATATATATATAAATAAATTGCTTTTATGCCTAATTACACTCATTTTTATTATGATATAAAGACCCACACATGCATAATTGATTTCTCCGATTTCTCAAAATGATGTGTGTGTGCGTGTGTGTGTGTTTGTGTGCTTATCCTGGGTACCATGACAACAGTGCAAGTTATAGTAAGCATGAGCACCGGCACCTGCTGACGGCTCACACTGATCACAGGAACGCGCACAGAGTAATAAGTCTCATAAGCTAATGCTGATTTTAGGCATCTACACTGTAAATCAACCAGTTAGCTATGGTGTTGTGTCCTTTAGATGTTGCTCAAGGTTGGTGGAGTTTTTCCCCGATATTTTTTTGGCCGCAGTGCTTCCTGTCAGTTATAATGAGACATTCTGACTTTTTGTCAGTATCTTTGTACGTTACGTAAAATGCGACCAAATATAGAGCCTCTTCCTTCTACCTAGCGTGTCGTCGGCGCTCGTCGCTCGTGTTCGCTACTGTCTATGGGTGTTGTGTTCTTGCTCCATGTAGTTTCGTGTTGCAGCCACAGGATGGCTAAGGAGACCTGTAATTGAGCAACAGCACAAACTCATTCAGAATATTTTGAAGGCATAATAGCTGAATATTCTATCTCATGATGAAAAAGTAGAGACGATTGTAGACGAAAATGAAGAGAGATTTTATCTTAGTTTTTATTTTGTGCAAAACATTTTAGTCTCGTCTTTTTCATCAACAATAATGCATGTTAATTTAGTCTTTGTCAGTGGTTTTGGACATTGGTGCAGTCTCGTCATCATCTCGTCTTAGTCATGGAAAAAAAGGTTGTTGATGAACATATTAAGTCTTGTCTCGTCTGACATAATTAACACTAATCGGTGACACACAAAGGATATGCGGATAAATGGTCAAAAAAGATGATGGAAGTGTACAAGATTGCAAACAGACCCAGCATATCATCGAGTGCGAAGAACAAGTCTTACTATGATCAGAAGGTAAGGGGCATGGTCCTCAAGCCAGGAGATCAAGTACTGGTTTGCAACATGGGTGAACGAGGTGGACCTGGTAAGCTACGCTCATACTGGGAGAAGAGGATCTATGTGGTGAAGGAGCAAATCTCAGGTAATCCTGTATCATTCATCCTGAAAGAAATCCGAGTGCGAGGAATAGGACTATACACAGAAACTTGCTGTTAGTAAATGACTTACCTGTTGAGAGTTCGACACAGCCAGCTGACTCTGTGGACGACAACCGCAATGGAGGACAAGCTCTGCTGACAATATTAAGACACCAGACACGGATAATGACGATGATGAGTGGGTAGGAGGTTATTGGCTGAGAACACCTGTAATCAGAAGGGAAAAGGATCAAGCTGGACATAACAGATCAGTGATCTTAAAGAAAAGAGCAACATTCAATGTCAAAGTTATCTCCTGCAAAAGCACCTGATCAGACTCCAAAGAAACAGACAATGATTCGTAAAGACTGGTCAAGTACATTACCTACGAGGGAAACTGTATCAATGGACACATACTTACCCGGGGGGCGAGAGATACACCTTCCTAAAGAAGAAGAACAACAGTCAGAGGATAGAGGAATGGAAGTAGTGGGAAAAGAATCACACATAAGTGAACCACCTGATGATACTTACCTACTGCAGCCTGAAGATGATGAACAGAATACAGAGGACAGGGAAGTGGAAGTAGTGGAAGAAGCACAGACAAGTGAACAACTTGAGGATACTTGCCTATCTCAGCTTGAAGAGGATGAGACAAATGGATATGAGGAGCAAGTACAAGAGGAAAGACCAAGTTCTCCCTCTACTATGACTTGGCCTGAAGAAGAGACACAAAGAGAGGTTAGGAGGTCAGTTAGAGAGAAAAGACCTACACCAATATTCACTTATGAGTCACTGGGCCAGCCCTCCTTACAAACACATGTAGAACTGCTGGCGAACCCTGACCGGGACCTGTTTAATATATATATATATATATATATATATATATATATATATATATATATATATATATATATATATATATATATATATATATATATATATATATATATATATATATATATATATATATATATATATATATATATATATAAGCTGTTATATATACAAACAATAGATTCAGATTACATTCATCACGAGTGAAGAGCTGAGGTAAGCGCAGGCACGGCAGTCATTCACGGCACATGTTCAGTCTGGCGCATTTTCAGATCATGCCTATGGAGGCTTAACTTTCATAGGAATTAATTTGAAAAGCTGAAACACTCACTTTGCTCCGCACCACTCCGTTTACATGATTTTTCCATAAATAAAATACATAAATCTCGTCTCAGGGGATATGAGGGGGAAAGCACAATCATTCGAATATACTACCGGGTTTCTACTTATACAAAGCTTAATGCTAATCTCTGAAGTATCCCTTTAATGTTAATGCATTAACTAGTGAGACGTTATTGTAAAGTGCTACCTTTTGTTCTTTTGCACTTTAATCTGTTTTAAATATTTAATTTAAACATTTTTGTGTATTGTTTTATTGTATTTAAATGTTCAGTTCTTTTTGTTAAAAGAAAGTTATTAAATCTGTTATAGTATGACAACACTTTTTATTTCAATATTGTGATAACACCGTATACCGTGATAAAAGCTTCAGCAATTAATCGCAACATGAAAATTTGATACCGCACATGCCAACACGTTATAAAGTAAAATATCTAGCTTCCGAAAAAAGCGTAACTGGCGCAACAATGACGTCAGATGTAGCGTTTTGAATTATGAGAGGCACTAGAGGTTTTCCTGTTTCTACAATAATTTTATAGGAAAACAATGTAATAGAAACCTTAATTTCACTCAGAACATTTTCTCTAGAACAGAACACAAAATGACTGTTGACACATGTACCCAGTGTTAATCGGTTTGGCACAATTTTTTTCTGGATTTCACAAAATAAATGTATGTATGTATGTATGTATGTATGTATTTATTTAGTGTATATCAATATGAAGTCCTAGACCACTGTCTAATAAGTACTCAATTAGTATGCAAACATCTGCTTGTTGTCCATTTAAAATGTCTGAATGTCCATTAAATGCACAGCACTTGATACAAAGATTCGAACAGAGATGGAAATCTTGCTCAATTTGGACATTTCCAAACAAATCTAGTCTGTGTTGATTGATGTTTTGCATTAGCTTTAATTGTGAGGCTCATGTCACATACATTAAAGTCATTCCATTACCACAGCCGACATCAATCAAGTGGTGAGCTGCTTGGTGGATGCAGCCATAAAAAGTACTCATGAACATTTGCCTTCCAGAGAGATACATTGCCTGTCCATTTAACCTTTCTGGCGCAACATGTGTATCATTCTCAGTGATGTTACTTTAAACTCATCTGAGACTCCAGAATTCAACCATATTATTAAGAAGGGAAACTCATGCAACATATCATGAAGCTTGTTATTTAAAAAAAAAAAATGCTGTTATAACATATATTATAACAAGATTAGGCAATCAGAATTTGGTGATTTGATATTATTCCATGCAAACTATTTATTTATTTAATCAAGTATTAATAAATAAAATACATCTTGTGTGCATGTGATGTTGTAGAATGAATGAAATCCAGATTTCTAGTAATTCACTGCATAAATAAATATTTTAGCCAGAAAATTGTAATTTAGGCCGAGAGCATGTCTCCCTCCCATTCTGCCCAGGGATATTATTTGCCATTAGTATTTTTTGCTTTGAAAAAATGTCTTGGACTACCTTGTGGCCAAATTACAATATGAAGATAATGACACTTAAAACCCTCCCTTCTTGCTATTTAGAGATTCATTACTGTATGCAAATGACCACACACACAGGCAAGGTGTGCGGCGGATTGATGGACTCCAGTTCTATTAGTCATTTCACTGGTTAATTATGATGAAATAAGGTCCACGGCCCAAGTTGAACAGTGGAGTCTTGGTCCCTCCTACTTGTTCACAGCATGACTGATTTTTCACTCTCTTCAGCGATCACATCATAATTATCAGTTACACAGTGTTAGTTGGCATCTGTAACACAGACTGTGTTTTGGTCCGCAGCATTTAAGTGTAATAAGGGATATAGTGGAGAATTTGCTTAAATTAAATATTAATATTAATTGCACCAAGTTTTGAGGATAAGATGATATTTGTAATGAGATTAATTTACATAAAGAGGTGTGATTTCATTTAAGTACAATGAGGGCTTTTAGTGTCTGGTGAATAAAATGTAGGTTTTTGTGCTGCAATGCTCCACGCAAAAGTAGTGTGACTGTTTTATGAAATTGGCCCAGTGACCCTCGAGGCCTTTATCAGAATTGTGATACATTACGATTTGGGCCTCTGTCCCATTTTAAGTCTTTTATGTCATTGCTTTGATACATTTGTCCAGTTGAATGTGCCAGCACAAATTACTTTAGGCCCTGAATGGGACATGTGCATGGAATGTGATAAATATTACAGCGCTAGGCGTAGTCAAGCCTGTGAGCGGTTAGGGGGAAGAATGGGGAGTGGGTGGAATACGCATTATATTGATTTAAAGATTAAGGCTTTATGCTTCTGTAGTGTGTAAATGCCTCGGTCTGGTCATTTCACTGGGTTTATTGTGAGTGTCAGTTGAGTGTGTTCTTTCCTTACAGGTAACCTTTAAGATATTTTCTCCAGTTAATGGTTGTCATTTAGGTTCAGTGAAAGGTCAACATGATACAGATGATGACTTAATTTTGTTGACCTTTGAAAATGGTTAGATTTGGTCAGATATGTGTGTGTAAGGGGAGAGAGACCATGTTATAGCATTCCATGAATGCCAAGAGCTCTTTGAATGTGACAGGAGATTTATTGGAGTAATATCACTGGCCCATTAGCACCAGCACACCGCAAAAGAAATAGTCAGATCATTACTCCTAAAGTTTAAAAACTACAATAAATTGATGAATTAATGTAGGTCACAGGTTGCTAAACCACTGAAATTGTGTTCCGACCCCCTTTTTTTTCCTCCAGTTGGCAAAATGACAAACTAGAACATCTACACAAGAAACTAATCTCTGCTGGAAATGAAATTAATATTCAGAACAGATATAGAGATATTCTGTATTGTTGAACCGTCTAAAGCTGTTAGACTGTAGGAACATTACAAAGTTCCTTTGAAAACACACTGACGAAATAAACCGTGAAATTGACTTGAGCAATATCATAATGCTTTGTGTTTTCAATAGAAAATGAATCGACTGTCAGGCGCTGTCAGATCCAACAAGATCCGCCTCTGACACTCCAGAGTGTAAAGCGCCACTTTCACACTCTATGATCAAGTTGTCTGACATTTGCCTGCATAAATCAAGTCTCTTTTCTTTGACTTCCTGTCAAATACACTCATGTATTTGTCCCTTGTGTGTCATCCTGACCTTTTGTTTCCTGAAGGTGGGCGGCAAGAGTCATAACTATTACGTAGTGAGTTGTCACTCAGTATGTGTAGATGTGGGAATGAATGGCACAGAGGTCTAACCTGTAAACATCCAGGATCTTATTATGGCAGATATGCATTATGGGGATAATCGTTGAGTTATTATAGTTTTATAGCTTTTTTTTTTTTTACCCAAAGCCATTCTGCTGTGGCACTCTGTGATCAGAAATGCCCATTGTGCTCGATAAACAGGCATCCATGATGTCATCAAAGCAACAAAAATGGGAAATTCTGAAAAAAAACCATGATATGTCATTGGCTTAGGTCAATTTCCTGCCTATTCATAATGTCTTCCTGTCTTCAAACAGATGAAAATGCTGTTTACGTGTGTGTGTGTGTGTGTGTGTGTGTGTGTGTGTGTGTGAGAAGAGTTCAGATGCAAAAGGCTCTAAAAGCCACTTCAGTCAAAAATGAGATAGCGATACTGAGTGAATGCTCTCCGCATATAGCATATGTCCATAAAATACTTTCACTTTAAACCCACTGAAGATAAAAATGTAATTGTTTAATGTTATTTTATTATTATTATTATTATTATTATTATTTTCATAATTATTTGTATAATGTATTTTGTAAAGTCAGGTTGTGTCTGTACATGCGTCCCAAGGAGAGACATGGGATGAGATCATTTTAGCCATACAAGAATATGTGTACATGCAGGAATGTGCATACATGTAATATGTGCTTCCACTGATGCAAACAGCAATAGTATATTTTCAGCTGATGTATTCGTTCTATGATGTATCGTCAACTGATGTACAGTATTCCGATATGGGAACACATGTGTAAGCATGAAGTATACACTCTATTTTAAACATAGGGCGCATGTTTCTCTACCTTCTAAGTAAATCTCTTCCTAGTGAGTTCCTCTATATAACATCCAAATTGAGTGTACTGCCCCGGATCAGAGGGCTGAGAAGGAGACAACAACGGAGAAGGAGACGACGACGACAACGACAACGACAACAAGGGAGAGAGACAGGGGGAGGATGGAGAAGGGAGAGGGTAGAAGAATGGAGGAATGGAGAAACATACAAACCCGATTTAAAAAAAGTTGGGACACTGTACAAATTGTGAATAAAAAAGGAATGCAATAATTTACAAATCTCATACACTTATATTTTATTCACAATAGAATATAGATAACATATCATGTTGAAAGTGACACATTTTGAAATGTTATGCCAAATATTGGCTCATTTTGGATTTCATGAGAGCTACACATTCCAAAAAAGTTGGGACAGGTAGTAATAAGAGGCTGGAAAAGTTAAATGTACATATAAGGAACAGCTGGAGGACCAATTTGCAACTTATTAGGTCAATTGGCAACATGACTGGGTATAAAAAGAGCCTCTCAGAGTGGCAGTGTCTCTCAGAAGTCAAGATGGGCAGAGGATCACCAATTCCCCAATGCTGCGGCCAAAAATAGTGGAGCAATATCAGAAAGGAGTTTCTCAGAGAAAAATTGCAAAGAGTTTGAAGTTATCATCATCTACAGTGCATAATATCCAAAGATTCAGAGAATCTGGAACAATCTCTGTGCGTAAGGGTCAAGGAATGCTCCTGTAATGGAAATCACAACATGGGCACAGGAATACTTCCAGAAAACATTGTCGGTGAACACAATCCACTGTGCCATTTGCCGTTGCCGGCTAAAACTCTATAGGTCAAAAAAGAAGCCATATCTAAACATGATCCAGAAGCGCAGGCGTTTTCTCTGGGCCAAGGCTCATTTAAAATGGACTGTGGCAAAGTGGAAAACTGTTCTGTGGTCAGACGAATCAAAATTTGAAGTTATTTTTGGAAAACTGGGACGCCATGTCATCTGGACTAAAGAGGACAAGGACAACCCAAGTTGTTATCAGCGCTCAGTTCAGAAGCCTGCATCTCTGATGGTATGGGGTTGCATGGGTGCGTGTGGCATGGGCAGCTTACACATCTGGAAAGGCACCATCAATGCTGAAAGGTATATCCAAGTTCTAGAACAACATATGCTCCCATCCAGATGTCATCTCTTTCAGGGAAGACCTTGCATTTTCCAACATGACAATGCCAGACCACATACTGCATCAATTACAACATCATGGCTGCGTAGAAGAAGGATCCGGGTACTGAAATGGCCAGCCTGCAGTCCAGATCTTTCACCCCTAGAAAACATTTGGCGCATCATAAAGAGGAAAATGCGACAAAGAAGACCTAAGACAGTTGAGCAACTAGAAGCCTGTATTAGACAAGAATGGGACAACATTCCTATTCCTAAACTTGAGCAACTTGTCTCCTCAGTCCCCAGACGTTTGCAGACTGTTATAAAAAGAAGAGGGGATGCCACACAGTGGGAAACATGGCCTTGTCCCAACTTTTTTGAGATGTGTTGATGCCATGAAATTTAAAATCAACTTATTTTTCCCTTAAAATTATAAATTTTCTCAGTTTAAACATTTGATATGTCATCTATGTTGTATTCTGAATAAAATATTGAAATTTTAAACTTCCACATCATTGCATTCTGTTTTTATTCACAATTTGTACAGTGTCCCAACTTTTTTGGAATCGGGTTTGTATACAGCTGGCATGAAACAATAACTTTTCAATGTCTCTACTATGTCTGACATACAAAAATAATAAATAAGAGATCTCTTGGCAAATGACTGGTATCCGGTCCTGTGATTCAGTCATAACAGGGACAAAGCTGTATTTTCAGATCAACACCCACTAAATTCCAGCCTCAGCCCATTCAGAAGTACCGGTACTTAGGTAGAAACCTATACATGGAAGTCTGACAAAAATGCTTATTTTAAAGAAAAACATCAGTCGGATTTAGAGGCTTTTGCATTTGAAGTCTTCATATATATTCACACAAAATGGATGTGAAACGGTTTTGCAGAGGTGAGTTGAATGAATGATTCACTGATTCACTCACAAATACAGACTACAGTTGTTTGGTTTCTGAATGAATCAGTGTTTTTGAATGAATTGATTGAATGAATGATTAATGTCTTACTTGTTGCCTCCTATAGAAATATCACTGATAAATCCTTGTCTGGTGGTTGGAGATGACCATACACTCTTCCAAAGTAGCTCCCAAAGTATGTCCCGAAAAGTGAGATAACACTCATAATATATGGTTTATTGCCTTGGTTACATCTGTAACCTCAGTTCCCTGAAGAGGGAACGAGACGCTGCGTCAAATGATGCTAAGGGAACACTTTGCATAATGACATCTTGAAGCACGTGTAAAATCAGTCCAATGGTGTGGCGGAACGTCAGAGGCGGGTGACGTCACAAACCAGGAAATTATAAAGCCTGCCCAAAACACAACCGTGCTAGCTTCGTAAAAGTCTGAAGTAGTCTCTGACAGGCACGTAGGAGATATGGCAAGGTAACGCAGTGTCTCATTCCCTCTTCGGGGAACCGAGGTTACAGTCATAACCAAGGCGTTCCCTTTCAAGGGAACTCGTGCTGCATCGATTGATCCTGAGGGAACATCCATACTAACGTCACCATAGTGAGAAGTGTCTGTCTAGTGTGAAATCAAGAAGAGCAGCACTAAGATGAGAACACCTGGGACCCTGGTGTAGAGTCCAAGTTCAAAGAGTAGAATCTTACAAATATGTGCAGTGAGGACCACCCCGTCGCATTACAAATATCTTGAAGAGCAACTCCTGACATAAGGGCCTTGGAGGCCGCCATACTCCTAGTAGAGTGGGAATGGACAACCATAGGTGAAGGCTGTCTGACTGACTCATAAGCAAGCTTGACCACCCATTGTTCATTCTCTGCTTAGATGCAGGGGACCCTTTGTTAGGGGGCCCCAAACATACAAGCAGGTGTTCAGATTTATGCCACAGGGCAGCTCTGTGGACACAGGCATCTAGCGCCCTAACTGGGGATAGAAAATTATTATTTTCCTGGTCCGAGTTCTGGAAAGGAGGAGGACAAAGGCTTGCAGCACAATAGATCTATCCACATTAGTAGGGACCTTATGAACATAGCCTGGTCTAGGATGAAGGAACGCTTTAACCATGCCAGGTGCAAATTGCAAATGCTTGAAAATCTACTATTCTTTTAAGAGATGAGATAGCGAGGAGGAACAAAGTTTCAAGGTCAAAAACTTGGCCAGAACCTCCTCCAATGGCCCAAAGGGAGCCAGGGAAAGGCCCTGAAGGACAATGATCCCATGATCCCATGTCAGCACCCTAGTGCGAACTGCAGGCCTCGGTGTGCCATGGAGGAAACAATATACCAAAGAGTCTTTACCCAAAGACATTCCACCCAAAGGAACATAGGAAGCACCTATATAAACCTTTAAAGTGGACGGAGATATACCTGCAGTGAACCGCTCCTGTAAGAACTCCAGCACTGTACCAGCCGGGCAGTTAACTGGGTCCCACTGATGGTCAGTACACCATGAAGTGAAGACTTTCCACTTCAAGGCATAAAGTTTCCTCATGGAGGGAGCTCTGCAGTGTAGAATCCCTTTACGAAAATGAACCATGGTTTTACTACAAATAAAACCAAAAAAAAAAGGTTATTGTAGTTAAACCATGGTAACCACAAATTAACCATGGTTTTGCTACTCTAATCATAGTTTAACCATGGGATTTGTGGTAAAACTGTG
Organism: Paracanthobrama guichenoti; assembly: GCA_018749465.1. Taxonomy (NCBI): domain Eukaryota; kingdom Metazoa; phylum Chordata; class Actinopteri; order Cypriniformes; family Gobionidae; genus Paracanthobrama; species Paracanthobrama guichenoti. The sequence goes on along the minus strand of CM031956.1, from coordinate 32,007,856 downwards.
GTTATATAAATCAATTAGACAAAAACACATGGTTACTACACTTTTACTACAATAAAACTGTTATTTTTCGTAAGGGATGGTCTCCACAACCTCAGTTGAGAGACCTGTCCCTATGAGCTGGGCCCCCTTAGAGGCCAAGCCCACAGGTTCCACAGTTCTGGACATGTTCTACCCTCGGGTGGCAGGCACAGCAGAATCCGCTATAAACGTTGCCTGTGTTGCATAGCGTGAATGTGAATATGGAAGAGGCATAAAGATAGGGGTGTGATTCTTTTGGGTAGGGGTGTGTTTGCTTTGGTGAATTAAAATATCAACAGCATTTACCAGAAATTGCTTACTGCACCTTTAAGCAGCTCTTTATTGTGTACGCATATTGTTTGAATTTTGTGATTAAAATTGAGTTTGAAAGCTGAGACTGTTTTATCAAAATAACAAAAACAAATATTTTTGGTCTAAAATCATGTTGTGATAGAACAATTTATATAAGAATCTGTGTACAAAATGATAACGTTGCAAATTCACCTTCAAACGTCTGGGTTCAGAAACGTTCTGATTGTTTTAAGTTATGCAAGTTTAAATTAAAGCTTTTTTTTTTGTGCCAAACATCTCACATCTGTGGTGCATATCCTATGATCTATTGTAGTAAGAATACAAATCTGAGAATACAAATTTGTTCAGTCAACAGTGATGTAACTGTGTGTGGAAAGGCTATTGTGATTGCAGGCAGGCCAATATGAGTTTTAGATGGCACCCACTGCTTAGATGTCCTTCAAAGCTGCTCTTTGAACTCTCAGCACTATGGTGCATTGACACCCAGAGACTGCAACTATGTTTTGTATCCAAACCTTCCAGACAACTGCTCAGAAAGACCCTCTTTGACTAAAACAATCTGCTTACCTGAAGTAAATGGGAAAAGCTGAACTCCCCTGAGAAATTCCATTCAGATTTCTGTTTCTGATTCTAATTCTTAAGCAGACCTTCACTGGGAGAATGAAATGGCATGCTTGCAAGATTGCCTCATCATAGCAAAAATAACCATTTTAAATTACTCTTCTGAATGCCAGGATGACACACAGCTTAGTATGAGAAAGTAATTCAGAATGTAATTTTAATTCATGTTGCTCAGTCACTCAGTTCTTGTGAAGATCAATAAGCTATGCATGTTTATTTCTATTAACATCATGTATATGCAAAAATCACCTATGCTTGTATTCTAAAACCTAATTTGTTCTTACTTACTTTTAGATTTAGAGGTCTTTGAGAGACTCATTTTTGGCAGACCTTGTGCATCTAATGCAGTGTGCATGCCACAGACAGTGATTGACTATAAGATCTGGAGGGATGTATGCTGTAGGAAACTGATGGATTTTTGCTGGCCATATAATGGAAAATAACATTCTGAAGTTGTTACTTGTCATTGATGCCCTGCCGGCAGTCTTGGTTAGTGGGGCTGGTTGCTGAACCCTCTGCGGTTGCTCCATGGGTGGGCTCAGCGGTAGCATATGGTCAGCAGGCTGTCATACCCACACACAGGTTTCTCTTTATGGCTCTGGCCTGTACATCCAAAAGCTTTTATATGCATCTTCTTAATTAGTCCTAACAGATATAGCTGACCTGAGGGATATTTTCATTTATTCATTATTTAATGGATATTTTGCTGTGCTACTGAACAGACCACTCTGTTCTATTCAGTTCATTAACACTTTATACATTGAACAAAAATTGTCCTTCATCAATGTCTATGGCTCTTTTCCAAAACCTAGTGAGTTATCTTGCTTTGTCCTGGCCTCATAGGCAGCTGTTTATTAAGACATCAGACACCTATCTGAAATGGAACCTTATAAAATGGCCCATCTGACCACTGTACAATACATGCTTTTATACCAATTTTAATATCAATATTATTATGGTAATTTGTGCATATTCAAAACAAATGCAACATTGGTGAGCAAAAGAGAATTATTTTCAAAAACGCTGTTGAAAAGTTGGTCGGGCCGAGCACCACAACAAACGTGTAGCCAGTCAGCATTAGGGGGCGTATGATATTAGAGGAGAGGGAGTGAGCAAGGGGGAGATTTGAAGAAAGACTGTTGAAAGAGAGATTAGAGACAATACAAAAGAGAAAATCTCAGAGGAATATCATTGGAATAAGAAGAGTTCAGGCAAGATCAGGCAAGAGCTGTAGGAACCGTGTTAATATTAAAAAAGCGATAGAGAGACCTACGCGGTAAGGCCTGGAAAAGGTTGCGTTGTTTTGGCTCCATACTTGAGTAACATTTGGTTTTGCAGTTTCACAGAACCAAGAAATGCTGTTGTTGTAATGTTAGCCATAGTTACAGGGCAGTTTTGAGTGTCATTGTTTGTCTGGAGCTGTTGTGCTGCTGGCGACTAACAACCCACTCTTGCTTGTATTTACTTATACTGTATGTTAATTGTTTGTGCTTCCTTGTCGTTCGTTCATCATCTTTGCTTTATTTTTCATGAAGCATTATTTTGCTTCACTTCTGCTATGATGAATAGACAGCCACTCTTGCATTGTGTGTATAACGCAATTGTAATTGAGTGTAGGTCAGCTAGTGATGCTAGACTAGAGAATGCGGTGTTTAGCGTACTTGTTAGCCAGCCAGGCTCACATGCCAGCGATCGGGGTTTGAGACCAGCTTTACTACCTTTCTGGGCTTTAAAAGTAGTAATTACATTGCTGTCTATGGAGGAGTCAGATAGCTCTCGGATTTCATCAGAAATATCTTAATTTGTGTTCCGAAGATAAACAAAGGTCTTACGGGTTTGGAACGACATGAGGGTGAGTAATTAATGCCAGCATTTTTGGGTGAACTAACCCTTTAAAATGCTGTCTGTGTAGGCGGTTCTCTTTAAATAGTTAGTTTAACATAACTGATGTGATGACATTCATGAACGTATGCTGAATTGCCTCAAAGGTCATTTGAATTGCTTAGTTTTACTGTTTAAATTTAAATTAATATTACACATATTCCAGTCAACATACCTAGTAATTTACACTGATCTTATAATACAGTCTTTTAGGGTAGTGCTGTCACCACTCTAGATTTAATTAGGACTAATGAGCCATATTATTCTAATTAGATATGCTTAGACATGCTATAAGAATTCTTTTGATCAATGGGCTGGTGAAGTCATTATAAGAACCTTGGGGCACAAGTGTCCAACACATTTTTTTTTTTTTTTAAGGATACTTATGGGACTAATCAGTAGTTATAAATCTGTGATTAAAGTATGATAAAGTCCATCCAACAAATCAAAACATTACATTGAACCAACAGTGACCAGAACATGTGCAATGGATTCCACTGAAGATGAGTGTAGTTGAACCCAAGTGCAGTTTTACAAAATAAACAAAAGACTTGACAAAGCTTGACTTGATACTACATGAACTAAACTTGAACAGAAACAAAACTCACCAACAGAGGTTACATGGACAATACTAGACCAAAATGCATGGCAAACATGAGGGCTTAAATACACAAGGACTAATGACCTAACAAGACACCTGTGAACAATCAAACAATGAACCAATTACAAAACAGAACTGATGAACACATGACAAAAACAACCAATTAGAACATAACACATGAGGACAAGGGAATAACATGACAATGGAGCATATGGCAGGATCGCATGATAAAACCAAGAACAGGACAAGGAGTATAAATACAAAGACATGATCACAAACAAAACCTAAAACCGTGACATATCCCCCCTCTATGGGCAGCTCCCAATGCCCAACAAAACCAAAACTATACAAAACAGTCCAGGAGGGTGGTGGAGCGAAGGTGGTCTTGGGGGAGGGATGGTGGGCCAGGCCCGTGCAGGGGGACAGGACAAGGTCCATGGCAAGGACTGGGATGTGGGGCATGGGCGGACATGGGCCGTGGGCCGTGGGGCGTGGGGCGTGGGGCATGGACGGACATGGACTGTGGGGCATGGGCGGACCTGGGGCATGGGGCATAGGCGGACTTGGGCCATGGAGCATGGGCGGACCTGGGCCATGGAGCATGGGCGGACCTGGGTGGACCTGAGCTGTGGAGCATGGGAGGACCTGGGCCGTGGTACACGGGCAATGCAGGCAGGCTAGGAAGCAATGGATGCGCAAACAGTCAGTTCAGGAGGCCATGTAGGTGCAGGCAGTTCAAGGGGCCATGGCAGTGCAGGCAGATCAAGAGTCCATGGTGATGCAGGTAGTTCAGAAAGCCATGTAGGTGCAGGCAGTTCAAGAGACCATGGTGGCGTAGGCAGTTCAGGGGACCAGAGAGGCACGGCCTCCGTGGCCTTAGCCACATACCTACTCCCCCAAATTGTCTTGGGTGAAGCTATGGGGTCATGGCCTGGAGCCATCTCTGGACACTGGTCAGGGGCTGGAGCCCTCTCTGGACTCTGGTTGTGCAAGACATGAGCAGGTTGGGCTGTGGTGT
>CM031956.1:31308405-31325905 GCA_018749465.1 Paracanthobrama guichenoti | reverse complement strand
ATCATTTTAAGTGTAAAGGTTCAGGCCAATATTGTTGTTTTCCCCCAAAATCATTAGAATTTTTATTTTTATTTTTTTATGTTCTTAAGGCTACATTTATTTGATCAAATATAGTAAAATTATTAAAATTTTAAAATAACTGTTTTGTACCGTAATATATTTTAATAATGTAATTATATATGTAATAATGTAAAATAATGTCACACATCATACAGTTTTAATGGTTATAAAAAGATATTTGGATATGTTCTTGACCGTCTTCATGAGATTCATATTTGTGACCCTGGACCACAAAACCAGTCATAAGGGTCAATTGAAATGTATTATACATAAATTACACTGAATAAATAAGCTTTTCATTGATTGACTTATAAATGTGACCCTGACCACACTACCAGTCATGTTTATCATAACCATTAAAATATATTGATGGTAGGTATGCACCAAAATGCTTCATACAAAAAGTATGAAAATTGGATATTCATTTTGACATTTAGGGTACAAAGTTATTAAAATAGTGTTTTTAAATATTAAATTTAAGTTCACATTAGATTATATAAATAAGCTTTTAGATGATTTGCTTTTCCTTCTTTCTATGCTTAAGGTGGTTCAAGCTGCACTCCAAGGCTGGTCGAAAGGAGAAGGAGCGGGGAGAGCTGCAGGTCACCATCCAGTTCACCCGCAACAACATGACCGCTAGTATGTACGATTTGACCATAAAGGACAAGCCTCGTTCTGCATTTGGGAAACTGAAGGACCGTGTCACAGGTAAAAAGCGAGATGTGGAGTCCTCCTCTGCCATTTTACCCGGCCGCTTCGCTGCCCTATCAGGGTCTGTAGGTCCTCCATTTGCGGGAGATGGTGGACCTGATGAGCCAGGCGAGGAAGAGTTGCTCGATGAACACCGGAGCAAGGTGAAAGACTTCTTTAAAGGGAAACTACGCAAGAATTCAGACACAAGGTCCTGTTCATCATTGGCTTCGGATAGTAGCATGGCATCGTCCGTCGGGGATCCATTCGTCCCAGTAGAGCTGTCTAGGACGCCTGTCTACAGCAGCAGAGTGATGGAGCCCTTCCGTATAGACACTGAAGGAGGGATAAAAGGTCAGTCAGCTATAAGAAGAGAAACTGAGAATTCAATATCATTTATTATTGATTATTTACATAATGTGGGCTCCGTATAGTTTAAGATAATTTACTCACTCTAATGTCATTCCAAACCTATATTATTTTCTTTAATCTATGGATCAAAAAAGAAGATATTTTAAAGAATGTTTAAACAGTTTTTGTGCTTACAATTTAAGTCAATGGGGTCCAAAACAGCATTGACTTTAATTGTGTGGACAAAACAAACTTTTTCAAAATATCTTCTTTTGTGTTTCACAGATGAAAGAAATTTGGAACAACATGATGGTGAGTAAATTAAGATAATTTTCATTTTGGGGTGAACTATCCCTTTAAGACATCTTTCAAACACTCCTCAAATGTCTGGTTGACACATACTGATCTTTGTTGGTACCTTTTCTCTCTCTTCTCTCTGTGATCATGTCTTTAAAGTGATGACTCACAAGCGTGCACACAGCGATGAAGCCAGTAAGATCACAGGTGTGCCTCATCTTAGCCCTGCCGTGGAAAACCTAAAAGGTCAGAGCATGGCGCTCTCCAAATCAACCCTCTGCATCAACGGTAGCCATATCTACTCATCCGAGCCTGTCAGCCCCAAGAGTCCAAGCACCATCCCGGCCAAGCTCTCCCTGCTGGAGAAATGCGCCCCGCTTTCTCGCTCTCTCCAGAACCTGACCCGACGTGGCGAGGACTCGCAGAAGAGTGATGGGAGACGCTGGTCCATTGATAAGAGCAAGAAGGAGGACGGGGAGATGGATGGAGCTCAAAGTCAGACCCAAGGGACTGCTACTTCAGAGGGAAAGCCAGTGCAGGCTGCTGGACCTGTGGAAGTAGTAGATAAAGGGAAAAAGCTGAGGAAAACTCTGTTTTCTAGCGGGAGGAGTGACTCTCTCCCAGCCAAGCCGGAGCAGGGCCAGGTTTCTGCTCCTCTTGAGGGCAGACGCAGAGGATGGTTTGGCTCTGGTGACTCACAGAACAAGCCAAGGTGAGTGAAAGCACGGCTACTAGGTTTTATGTTACGGTACAAAAGATGTCTGACTTTGCACATGTATCAATATCATCAATAGCCGCTCCTCATGATCTGTATTTGACTGTCAGATGTTCTTCAAAAGGGATACTTTGTTTTTAAGGGAATGGCTTTGAATGTCAGCCAGCATTTTGGTCCTCAGAGAATATTCTTAGAAAAAGAAGCTGTTTGAATTTGCTGATGCAACAGTTACTGCAGCAGCTTTTTCCATTTCATTTCCTTTATATTGCTCTTGGTCTACAGAACATGGGCCAAGACATTTTTAAAAGGGCTTAATGTGTTTTCATCCCAAAAATAATTGTCAAGTTCCACAAATTTGTTGAAGCATTCAAAATCATCAGCTATTTTTTATAAGAAATGTCCACTTTATAGTATTGATTTTTTTTTTTTTTTTTTTTTACATTTCAGTAATTTCATCTTTTCGTTCAGCAGCATGTTTTTTGTTTTTGGTTCCCCAATGCATCCAAGCATTTTCTTATAGTTCACACCTGTTTTATTTTCATTACTTTCAAATCTTATATCACAATATGAGTAATTTTGTTTCACAACAATGTATGTCTCAATATATAGTTAATTTTACTGGAAGTTTAAACAATACACAATACTGTTTTTAACTTGTATACTGTAAAGGTTCTCAAGATTACTGAAGACAAGAAAACAGTCAATAATAAAATAACAACTAAGAATAACTTACAAATAACTACAATAGAACAAAGCTACAAAAGATATAAACAGTGCTTTTCAGGTTTTCGTATAGGTCTATTTAATAGAAGTAAGAAATACAGAAACTGAATAAAGTAATCAAATGTGAAATAAACCACTGCATAGTCTTCACAGTATAAATTAAATGTATACTGATTCTTATTAAAGCTAAAAATGATTCAGTCAAGTGCAGATTTTTCTTTTTTTGTTATTTGATTAACATTAAGGATACAGACAGCAGAAAGTGTATTACAGTAGGCTGTAAGAGCTTTAAGACCTATAAACATCTGATTTTCTCCCAACTGTTTATATTCACTTAAGACGCAAGTGACTGTTTACCAGAATACTCAAGACAGGCATTTTGACATAACATTAAGCACAATAAACCACAAAAAAGGTTTTTTAGAGAATTCATTATTCATGTTTTGTGACGGATGGATTTATGTGTGTGCACTTTGGATGTGTGCACAGAAAACCGTCTGTCAGCACACAAATACCTAATTGAATTATCTGCCTCATCGTATTGCGCTTAATGGTTTAAAATCGCTATGATACATCAAATGAGCGATAGAGATGATCATGTAAAATGTACAATTGTCAAATTTGTACCGATTTATCGTGTCTAAAATAGTTTTTTATCTACTGATATACATCGGCCACCCCTAATTAAAGATTTTAAGATTAAAGAAAACACCTTTTCCCCCTTATTGCTCTTTCAATTGTTCCAGCTAAACCAACAGTATTTATCTAGGAACATTTGCAAGCTGGTCAAAACATGCCAGACACTTCCGGAACAAAATATGAACGAATTTTAATCCAAAGACAGTTTTTCTTCTATTAACAGGTCTCTCTGTAATAGAGAAGAACTGTCTTTCTCCCCTCACCCATAGTTAGATGTTATGGCCCATTACACACTATGACTAAGAGGACTACTTGTGCCTTCCCTCCACAGGCTGGGAGTCTCTCCTAAGGTAGAGAGCAGCTCAGACACCCCCTGTCAGATCCCTTGCTCCCCCAGTCAGCCCCCATGCTCTCTTCCCCTCAATTGCACTACTGGCTCGGTGTCTCCCCCTAGTGGTAATCACACCAACCCATTCACCCACTCTTCCCCAACACCCCCCTCCATCTCTCCCTCCAACCCTTTCCTCACACGACTACAGCAAAACCCTTTTTTTGAGGATCTTATAGCCGAGGAAGCACTGACGTCTCCAACTGCTGGTTACTGTTCACTCAATTCCAGTCTTTATCATTATCCAGTAGGATCCAGTCCCCTCTGTAATGGAGTGTCGAGCAAAATGTCCGCAATAAAGCGAGAAAGACCCAGGAGTATGTCCAGGCAGAGGTCTCTTCCGACCATTATGCCTGAGACCCCAGAAACAAACTCAAATATTAATCCGAAACACTCTCTGTCTGAGAGGCCTGGGGAATGGGATGATTTTGAGGCTTTTGCCACCAGCCGTCTCAAATCACCAAGTGGAACACCAACTAGACCTCCATCAGCACCGTTTCTTTCACAGGTACCAAATACAAACCAGATGACGTTTGTAAATGATAAAGCGATTGGTTTAAGAGTTGATGAAGTTGATCTGGGTATTTCAAAGCCTTGGGATCTGCCTCCTCTACCACCACGTAGACCCATAAGAACCCAAGTGATCACCATGGACAGCTGGTTGGATAGAGCCCAGGAGCTGGCTGTGCAAAAAGAGGCCTGCTTTCTCTCCCAGACTGACTTTGCCTCTCTTCAGCATGTGAGAGATGGAGACTTGAAGAGGAACTCTCAAATTTTATGTTCAGATAAAGAGTTGCATCACATTTCTTCAGTAGGGAATAACAATATGGAAGCGGAGTTGCTCAGCGGTATCAAACTGAACCAATTCATGGGTGGGGAAGCAACAGGGCAAGATTTCCATACAAACAATGCTAACGGTTCTCCAAATGGTTTCGGTGAAGAAGTAATCGGAAGCTCTGAATGCGAGAACACGATACCTGAAACGCTGTGTTTTCCATCTGATTGGGAAACCACAGTGACCGAATCACTTTGCAGTTCACCTCAGACCCAACCTAAATGCGATTCAGAATTGTCCTGTGATGTAAAGGTCTCCAATGAGCAACAACAAAAGACTAAAACCAATGGTATCGGTTTGTTGACCCTCTCCCCTAGAGATTCGAACAACAATACAGATATTACTTCAGACTTTGCTTTCATTGATTCTGATAGTTCACGGTCGGAGCTGCAGCCACCTTTTGAAATGAATAAAGAAGGTAAAGCATCCCAAGATTGCTCACATTTGCACTCTGGGAATGGTTCCTCACTTCCCATGAGCTCACCAGGCTTTCCTGAGGATATATTGTGCAGGATGGCATCAGAGTTGAAAATGTTTTCACCAAGGAACACCCATAATGATATCACATCACATTTGTCCAACCCACAAAACCATAACCATTGCTCATCACCTTTTGAAAGATCTTGTGAAGGACTGGGAGGACAAGTAGTCGACCCTTATGAACACCAAAACACTGCTTCAAAGTTTAACTGTGACTTTCAAGAGGTGGCTGATGTTGTCCAAAGAAACGAAATCACTGAGATCACTCAAATATGCTCAAACAATGACAACACTGTGACAACTCAAATCAAACCAGAGATGGTGGAAGACAGTTTCATCTTGCTCACTACACATGATGATGAGGAGCTTAATGTTAATTTAAGAGAAGGTAACCTAAACTCTGAAGTCTGTTTCTTAAAGAACAATGAGGTCAAAGGATCTTGTTTGACGTTGGATGAACAAATCAGCTTTGAGGACTTCCATGCTAGAGTAGCTCCAAGAAATTCCAGAAGCCCCTATACAACAGAAGTCAGATCAGCCCGCATCAGACCACGCTCAACCACAAGCTCACCCAAAACTGTCTCTGGCGCCAACACACTCCCAGGCTTTGATAGTCCTGCATCAGACCTCATTTTGCATGATCTTTCCCCTTCACCCACTCCATTAACGGGTACTAATTCCTGTCTCCGCCTTGACCCTTCCTTTCTGGCAAATCCCCCAAACGAGATGCCCAGCATGGGTTCCACATGCTCCTCCACAGCCCAGCCCCACGTTGACGCACCGCTCTCCCTCTCACCTGAGGAGACACAGCCAGCAAACGTCTTCCTGCCCCATGAGGAGAGCAGGTGAGACCTCACTGCCTTTAAAAGTGCACTCACCTCTGCTCTCACCTGAGAAATGACCTCATTCTCTCTCACAGGTGCTCTAGGACAGGCTCATAAATGCTCACATATGCTGGCCTAGAGCAAACTTTGTTTTTGCGCTCTCACAGCTTGCTATAATTTGGACTTTGACAAATGTGTAAAATGCATTTTTCCGGCACCATCTCTTATGTTTCCTCCTGGTTTGCACATTCTGTTACCTTTTTAGTTATTTAATTTTTTCATCTTTGCGTTTCTGTTGCTTTTTTCAGTCATCATTCTGTTTTGGTAGACACACCGCAACACATCTTTCCTTGTAAAATAGTCTATGTTAGATGACCGAGTTGAATTGTATGCTTCTAGTGTTTATGAGAGGTTTGATGGTGAGATGTAGACTCTAGTATCATTATCATTGACCTGCTTGTTAGTACCCAAAGAGTCAAAAATTGTAAATGAGATCCCTTTGACGTCTGTGGTTCTCCTAGACAGCGTTGACATTAAATTGCTTGAACTTGCTTTTTTTTTTCCCATATACTTTTAAAGACAAAATAAATCCTGCACACTATCAATACTTGCACACGTTTCAAAATAGCTTTATTCCCAACATTTCGGTCCCATGACCTTCATCAGGCATATAGGTCACGTCAGGTCTTTTCTCCCATAACCTGCAGGTGTGCGAGGGTTATTGTTGATTGTTTGTTTCATATACTTCTACTAAAAAAATCTTCTACTAAACTCTACTTTTACTAAAATCCAGTAATCGTGTGTCTCCTTTTAGAAATTACCTCAACAATGTCTTGGTGCTCAGATTTGCCTTCAAAGATGTCTTCAAAGGACTTCAAGGAGATATTTTATATTTCATTTATTATTCATTCATGTTTTTTTTTTTTTTTTTTTTCATTTTATTAATATTTCTATATAGCGTTCATTTATTTTATTTCAGTTTTAGCTTTAGTAATTTTAGTACTTAAAATTAGAAATGCTATTTTGGCAACTAACTAAAGTTTGTTTTTCATCTAATATTTATATTTTTATTTATTCTAGCTTTATTTCAATTAACAAAAAGGATTTTTAACAGTTTTTTTATCGTTTTATTAAATCTTCAAACTAGTTTAAAAACAGAGAGCTTTGTCTTTCTGAACTATGACAGAACAACTCTGAGTGATACAATTGTTAAATTGCCATTGCAAACGTAATTCTACAACAATCAGCTCCTGTTTTTTGTTTGTTTTTTTAAGATAGTACAATACGTATATACAGTGCCACTCAAAAACCAGACAAATTGGAAATGATTCTAGAACCAAGGTTTTGTCTACATTGTTACTTTTAACCATTGCTGCTTCTACTATTCGCTATTGCTTGTGCTATACTCACTAACTCACCATGAAGTTTTTACGCAAAAAGCATGACATTTAGAAATGTTGCTGAAAGTATAAGTACTGGTTAAACCATGTTGAATTCCCTAGGTCTACATAAATACTTAATTTATCTCCGTTTTGCACCGCTGTACAGCCCTCACCCAGTGAAGCCCTTGACCAACACGACTGTGCAGGGAGAGAAGAAACCGGAAAGCCGCTCAGTTCTGGAAAAACTCAAGTCCACCATTAACCCTGGAAGATCTGCACCACCAACCACTGCTGAGGATGAGAAAAACCAGGTACTGAAAGTTTCTGTAAACAAAGTTTGTATCTAATAACACCCAAAAAATTCCCTTCTACTTGATAGATATCACTGGTAAAAAAAATTAATAAAAAAAAAAGCATATTGATCTGAGAGTTTAATCAGCTGAAACGCTTAATGTTGTACATAACATACAGTTCCTAATTGTTCCTAATTGTTGTCGTCTTTCTCTCATAAACATGACTGTTTCTGTTTCCTGTGCAGTTGGCACTGACGGAGGCCCGGGCTCAATATCAGAACATGACCAACATGGAGCTGATAGCTCTGCTGCTTCAGCAGGAAATAGACGCCAAGAAGCAGCGAGCTGAAACGGAGGTGCAGGTGGCGTTATTGGAGAAACGTGAGGCCGAACTGAAGAAAATAAAGGTTCAGGTCAGAGACCTGGAGGACTACATTGACAAGCTGCTGGTGCGCATCATGGAACAGACGCCCACCTTGCTGCAGGTACGCGCAAGACCAAAATGACTACGGTGACCTGCTCCATCCTGAAAACAATATTGATCTAAAGCCATTTGTGATGCTCCATTAAATTTCAAAACTGCCAGATTCACATAGACACGATAAAGCTTTGCATGCTTTTTACTGGACTTCCAAATCCACAATCATTGATGTTTAGCATACTACTAGTCATTATATGAGCACAAGGCAGTGGTTAAAAAAAAAAAAATGTGTTGATCTCGTCATGTAAATATTCCTATAATCTACACAAATATGTCTTCCTGTTCATGAATATGCTAATTTTCATAATAGGCAATAAGAAGATCTGGATGTGTTAAACATAAAAATGTCTTACGAAAGTTGCGAAAATCACAAATGCAAGGAAAAAAACACTGCCTATAATAATTGACTTCTTTAAATGTCACTTTAACACTCTTCTTTCCATGTAATTGGAAATGAAATGGAATAACAATAAAATAATACAAAAAAAAATCTGATAATCCTCCAAACGTGTCCAAATCTCAAGAAAATATTGTTTATTGACTACACATTGTATTAAACCGAATGTTACACTATTCAGTGTGAATCCAGAGATTTAAAAACATTAGTAATATTTAATACATATGTAGCCTAATACACCTTGTGTCAAAGTTGATGTAAAATATTGCTGTACATGTAAATATATATCTTCTTGATAGCTTTAAAAGCACCTTAATGCGCATTATGCCAAACCGTTGTGCTTGAGCCAGTCAGCTTTGCCACATTGAAGCCGCTGATATCCGTGCATGCTCATTTCCATCAAGCACTCGCACAAAAGCAGAGATTGTTTCTGCAAACATGTAAGCTATGCAATAATACATACGACCTGCTATGCTGTAGCTTAAGTTAGTATATGCTACACAAAATATATTCTTAGATCATTGCTAAAGTAGCAAATTTAGTGCTATGCACATGCCTAAGCTTTCTAAACCACAAAAGCGATGGTTATTTTTAAGTTAAACAAAGATCTGTTGTTTGTTTACTGCATTGTAACTTCATTGTGTTAGTGTGGCTTTTTTTCTGATATTCATTCCGATGGTGTCTTATACCATTGTTTTTGTTCTGTTTTTTTTTTTTTTTTTTTCAGTGTTTTCTTTGGCTGTTTCCTCATTTATTCTTCTGATGAAAACAATAAGTGTCACATAAGATCATCAGTTCTACGTCTCAGTATTGGACTTAAAGAAAGTACAGGGTTGCAGTTCATTTTTGGTGACTCACTGCATTAAAATTTGTATTTGTAACAATGCATCCTGAAATGAAAGATTTTTAGTTTGTTACGCAGCCCTCAGATTTCCCCTATGTGTTTGAGGAAAGAACCATGCAGCACTGTGATTCTAGATTGCTGTTGATTTTTATTTTGCTTTTTAATCACCATTTTGCAATGTGCCTCTGTGGATTTATTTACAACATACATTCACATTTGTATTTTCTTATTTTGTTTTATTTATTGATAATTATTTCAAACAGCTTCATTTTCAAAGTTATTTGAAAATAAAGTTATAAAATCATTTGGCGTCTTTTGGTTTGAGTTCTTTACAGATGAGACCTGTATAAAGACCTGTATAGGTCTAAGAGATTTAAACTTAATATTCACTAAATCTTCACTGCGTTTCTCAACAGTATCGTGAGCTAAGTTGATCGTAGAGACCATTCATGGTAATGGCTCTACTTGTGTTTACGATACTTTTGGAAACGCAGCTCAGAACAGTATAGTGATACTCCCAGTCCCATCCACATCAACGATCACGCTCCACGGTAGTGCTATTGATTGCCACTGGGTGGCGCTACTGCGCTTTGAAGATGATTTATTGCTTAGTCCACTTTATAGTCGTTAGACTACATTTTATTGCAACATAAACAATTTTTTGTATATTTTAAAGCCTATTCGTTTAAAAAAAAAAAAAAAAAAAAACCTTATTATTCATTTTATACGATTTTACAGCTGATCCATCACAGCAGCGTAAAATGGCTGTGCAGATGGGTTTCATAAAATATTAATGTTGTGGGAATCCAAGTTTAAACTGACAGTGTCTCTGCTTGCATTGTTTGGGCTTTTAACATTAATATGTCACAGTAATGCAAATTTGATCTTAACATTTCCTACGGGAATGGCGGCAACTGAGGTTTACATTCTTGGTTAATTACCTCTGCTGGGATAAACATGAAGATAACCCAACTAGGTGCAAACAAAAAGACATTTAATGTCACAGTATATTCCCTAATTATAGTTATGACTATATGTTTGATTGGTAAAGTGTTAAAAGGCTATACTATTTTAAGAGGTAAAAAAAGAAATATAAAACTGTTTATTTTAATGACTTAACATAGGTTTGTCTGATATGTATGATGATCAGGATATAATTGGTTAAAATTAAGTATATATGAACCATAAATAATAAAATCTCTTGAACTGCTAAAATTATTCAATTGTTGTTGTTGTTGTTGTTGTTGTTGTTGTTGTTATTATTATTATTATTATTATTATTATTATTATTATTATTATTATTACATCGGTTATAATAATAGTTTAAACCATTACAACAGTCTTGGATAGATAAAATTAATCATTAAAATAATAACAACCTATCTCTTGAATAATGTTAGCCGTTCAAGAGACATTATTACATAGTCCTATAGGGCTGGAGGTGAAACAAATATAATAATTTAAGAATCATTTGAATATTGTTCTGATTTTGAATACATTTCCCCCACAAAATCTATGGTGGTTATAACTAATATATGCACATCATGCATGACATTTGGAGCTAATTCATTAGATCTGCTCTCAATGATTACTTCTTATATTACATGCAGTGCCCCAACCAACCACACTCTTATCTTAAATGCTGTCAGCCAGGTGGCATCATTTATCGTTACAAGTTTCCAAATTGCATCTTTTGAACGGTTAAGTGATATTTTTATAAAAACTAATTTTAACCAATTACGAAATAGTTTTAACAAAATGAGCTTTCAGAAGGTCTATTTTGTTGTCAACCTTTTTTTTTTTTTTTTTTTTTTTTTTTTTAGATATGCAAATTATTTTGCCCAACTTCAAAGTTGTCAGAAGTCAACAGATAGTCTAAAAATGCTGTGGAGGAAGAAAAAAAAAATCATTGTGATGAAATCTTTCAGACTTTCGTAATTAAAGTGGGTGTGGAATGCGTTCTATCTGCTTTGTCTTAAGTTCAACAGGAAACTACACTTCCCATGAACCCCTGCGAGCCATTGCTTCACTAGTTTCGTACCCGAGTTGACTATTCTTACAAATTCCGCCTCATGGACCTTTTTATTATTTAACATCACTCCACCGCTGCTGAGATGGCGGAATCTGCGTCTGGTCGGGTGTTTCAGCTGGGAAAACCGCGTTACGAGCAGGTAAAGAGTTTGTCGCAATGTTAAAGTGCATCTTTGTCTGGGCATCTTTGATGGGCGTTGATAAACAACATATGTGTGCAGATACCTTTGCTTTGCTCCACCACTGGACTGCGAAAGTCACCCGTTTTTCACGCTTTTTTGCGTTTTGTCTTTCGCTCATGGCTTCATTGCAATAATGTTGGCCGATGCAGATGTTCGTGATGAGCGTAACAGAGGTTTTGGTAGCACCGTTATAACAGAAACCCTAAAACATCAGATGCATGCCTAATAGCTTTTCTTTTTATATGCAAAAATCAGGAAATGACTAGGACAGGATTGTTTTGTTTTAAGCTGTTGAATACAAATTCACTGGCCACTTTTATTTTTGTATTACGTGGGATTTCGCGAGACATTATCAAAGTTCATAATTTTTCTAGAAAGCTGGGAAAAAACTGCCTCTCCTCCCGGTTTTATTTTCTTTGTAAAACAAATGTAGTTATACACCGGAAGAACTCCCAGATTTTCTCGTTTTGATTTTGAAATGGGAGCCTCCTTTTGCTCAGCGTTTGCAAATAATCGTCTCATCAATTGTGTTTGTGAGATTTCACGCGCTCGTGTCGGTCAAATGAATGACCATCTATTTAAGTCCTGTTGCCTCCATGGAAACACCGCGGTCATCCTAATTAACCCGTTCAGACCCAAATTATGTTCAATGGAGTCAATAATATGACCAGTTTATCTATACTGTGAATACTGCCATAAATTATAATCAATCAAAAAATAGTTTATAATTGGAAGATCATCAGTTATTCAATTAGTTAATTTCCTTCTATAAAGCAGTTGTGATCGTCCAGCTCAGTTCAGTTCTATACAACAGCTTCAGTACAGTCAGATCAATAATGTTGTTGAATATTAAGTGTCCCCCCATAATATATATTCTATAATAATATTCTAATTAATCACCCAATTCTATCTGCACATATTTCCTTTGCATGCAAAAATAGTGGTGCAAGTAATAGTGCAAAAATTATGTAAAGATTTGAGACCTGTAAAATTGTAGTTGATTATTACTGAGATCACATCACATGTCAGTTTTGCAGTAGTATACTGTTACAATGTGCATTACAAATACTGTGTGGTTATTTTTCCGGTTCTTAACTGAAATGGGCTCTGGGTCTGAATTGGTTAACAATCCGCTCTGAAATCAGAACATGTATTTCAGTCATCAGTGTTGTGCTATGGGTTTGTTTGGGGAAAGTTCACACTTGTATAGCTAGACATGATGAATTGTTTGAAATGCACTGCTATTAATCTAAGAAAACCTTACTTTCACATTGTTCAATAGAGGGCAGGATGGTAGGGAATAATTTGCCTTCCCTTTGTTAATCTGCCAGTTATGTTCTCTGAATTCACCTCAATAAAATACTTGGGTCAGTGTTCACTTTGGTGCTATCGTGAATTTAATTTGATTATCATGCCATATGCTGCCCAAATGAGTCTGCTTTGGGTCTACAGGGAATACTTCTAAACAAAAGATCACATGAAAATACATATGGTAATATACAACCTTTTGCCTAAAAAAAGCTCCACTGAGTATTCATTAGATCTGTGCCTCTCATCAAAATCTAATTGGTTTTTATGGGCAAAATCCAGCGCATGTGCATTAATGCAGACAGTGATCTTTTTATTGCTGCTGCTTTTAGGTGAAATCAATGCAGCTGAAGGATATGGGTGTATGTTTTCTTCCTGCTCCATCTCTGCTAACTGTGTTGCATATTCTCTGGGGAGCAGAAACACATGCATAATTAACAAGTCTTCTCCAGCAGACATGCGCTCGCATAGCTCTCCACAACAGCTTTGAAGCAAGTGTCTGTAACCCAGAAATAACGTTATTAGCCAAGCCCAGTCAGATCAGCAGATTTTTTAAAATGTTTTTTTTTAGTTTGCTCTCTTCACCCTGTATTGTAAGATGAAATGGACTTCATCTACAAAGACTAGTGAGATGTGCCACACAGAAGCCCCTTTCTCTGAATAAATCATTTAGAAGCAGTTGATTGAGGCTTCCTTTTTTTTACTCTGTGTTCTTTGCCAAATAAACCCTTGGCATGCTCAACCATTGGGCCTCTGAAACAGTTGGCTCTCAGAAAACCGCTTGCATTGCTGCCTGGGAATCAGAGACAGTGGGAATGTTGATGTAGGCATTCGTCGCTCCTTTGAGCTCACTCTGCACAAACTGTCAGTGCGTTGTCATTACATCCCTTAAATATTTCAGTCCAACTCAAAAACTAAAATTAGAATACAGTCTCTTGACAATTTAAGGCACAAAGCAGCCAGTTTTAATAATTTTTTGGTTTGTGCTGTCAGCAGGTTGTCCTGTTTGCATCGATTCTTTATAGGTTCTGGCTGACAATGTAAGCTTGTTAAACTAAAGGATGTTTTTCTTCCTCAGAGCACATTTCTCGGCAGGTTGAGACATTTCATTGACATCATTGACCCTTCGACTTTGTTTGTAACGGAGGTATGGAAATCGTCTCGGGTTATGACTATAACCCTTGTTCCCTGAGAAGGGAACGAGACACTGCGTCGTCATGACGACACTATGGGAACGACCCCGCCCCCCCCCCCCAGCGTAGCGCGTCTGAAGCATGAATGAAATCTGTTACTGGTCCTGATTGGTGCTGCGTCATGACGTAGTATGTGACGGCATGAGCGGAAGCTACAAATGAACGCCGGCACATAATACAAACAGCTTTGCGATGAAGCAGGTGCTCCCACGTGATGAGGTGTGGCGACGAGATGCAGTGTCTCGTTCCCTTCTCAGGTAACAAGGGTTATAGTCATAACCCGAGATGTTCCCTTTTCGAGGGAACTCTCACTGCGTCATCGTGACGACACTATAGGAATGAATACCCACTATGCCACACCGAATCATGCCCGACCTAGTGTGAAGCTGGGATCCAGGCACACTTAGGACGCGAGCACCCTAGCACCAGGCGTCGCAGGGAGATCCAGACTGTAAAACCTTTATGAAGGTGTGCGGGGTGGCCCAACCCACCGCCTCGCAAATTTCCTGAAGCGAGACTCCAGAAAGGAGGGCCACCGAGGAGGCCATGCCCCTCGTGGAGTGAGCCCTCACGGCTATGGGTGAAGGCAAATTGCGCACTCGATAAGCCATGGCTATAGCCTGGACAATCCAATTACTGATTGTCTATTTGGTAGCAGGCAGCCCTTTCTTGGGTGAGCCAAAACACACCAACAGCTGGTCCGATGGACAGGAACTAAGGATTCTTCCACATGACGAGGGAATGAAGGCGGCTGCCCTGATCATACGGAACGGATTTCCTCTCGAGGAAAACCCCTTGTTTCTCAGCCACCACTGGAGGGGTCTCATGTATAGCAGGCCGAACAGGATTACGTTGGACGCTGCTGCCATGAGACCCAGCAGTCTCTGGAACTGCTTCACAGTGTGGCTGTGGCCTAGCTTCATTGCTGAGACTTCCGCCCGTATGGAATCGACACGTGCGGGGGACATTTGGGCCTGCATCGTGGTTGAGTCCCATACGACTCCCAGGAACGTAGTCCTCTGGGACGGCATCAACGCGCTTTTCTTTTTCTCCTCGGTGGTGGAGCACTGAACTGCAGTCTGTACCCTCTGCCCACGGTACACAGAGCCCAAGCAGATATATTCGGGAGGCATGACCATGCGCTGAGATATTCTACTAGGGGAACCAGCCTCTTGCGACCCCCTGAAGCGGCGGACTGGCAGGGCTTAGTCAAGAAGGATTTTCGGTGTGCGTACGCGTTCGCTGCCCCGCCACAGGTCTTTTTTGAAAAAGCGTCCATCCAGCATACTTGCTGGCTGGATTTCAACTTTTTCCTGTGGCCATTCGATGTTTAGTTTGGCCACAGAGCGGGTTAGCACATCCACAAGCTCTTCCTGAGCGGGAGAATGAAAAGGTGAATCCACCTGCATTTCTCCCGCCTCAGCACTGAGCCTGTCTGACCCCTCAGAATCAGACAGTTGCAGCACTGGTTCAGCCGCTTCGCGGGCTTCCGCACGAGGTGGGATAGCGTCTGAATCCTCAGACGAGGAGTGGGAGGATGCCTCCGCATGCCCAGCTCCCGCCGAGAGATCCATTTGTGAGCCCCATGATCTGCGTCTCCAGATCCACGGGGCTTGCAAGCCTGGCCAGTCTCAGTATCAAACGCGGCCAGCCGTGAGCGCAGCACTCACTTCTCACACTCGCTGCAGGCAGCCCCCTCGAGAGCCGCCTGAGCGTGCCGCTCACCCAAACACTGCACACACAGCTGGTGTGCGTCCAATGCACGTAATGAAGTGTGGGCACGGGTGCACACAACGTCTAAACTGCTCGCTAGCCATGTCTTATATTTGAGTGACAAACAATATTCACATAGAGCGCCTCGCTGAAGAGCAAAAGCTGTTTGTATTATGTGCCGGCGTTCATTTGTAGCTTCCGCTCATGTCATCACGTACTACGTCATGACGCAGCACCAATCAGGATCGGTGACAGATTCCATTCATGACTCAGACGCTACCCTTGGGGGTGTTCCCATAGTGTCGTCACGACGACGCAGTGCGAGTTCTCTCGAAAGGGAACTTGTCTATGTTATAGTAATTGAGGTGAATAAAACGATGAGTTACACTGAACTTTTCATTCTTCTATGTAATATACTATAATTAAGTCACAGCTATGATGAATGAATGCTGATTCTTAGCTAGTTATTGATTCTGGATAAGTCTACTATAGTCATATTCCTTTCGGATTTCTCTTTCATCTCTATAGAGTCGTTTAAAAGAATGTATCAAACTCCTGGATGATTTCAAGCAAGGGAATCTTCCTTCAGGAATAACAGATCACCAGGTGATGTCTTGGATGTTTCAACGGATAACGTGTGTATTGGTTTGGCCTATTTGTGCTGCAGTGTTTTATAACTGCTTGTATTCTGTGTTTAGCTCTGGGAGGCTCAGAAGGTGAAGCAGGTGAGACATTGTTGACTTTCACGTTTAAATGATGGTTAGAATTACAGTCACTGACTCATCTCCTTTCAGGCCATCATTCATCCTGACACTGGTGAAAAGATCTTCATGCCTTTCCGCATGTCAGGTAAGAGCATATGAGGAGTCCAGAGAATTTAACTCCTTTCCTACAATGCCTTGCATTTCACACACACACAAAAAAAATCTGTTTCAAATAAATGCTGACTATTCATCAAAAAATGCTAAAAATAAATAAATAAAAATGACTATTTCCTAAAATATGTAAAGCAGCAAAACTGTTTTCAACACTGATGAAGAAATGTTTCTTAAAGGGATAGTTCACCCAAAAATGAAAATTACCCCATGATTTACTCACCCTCAAGCAGCCTAAATGTATATGACATTCTTTTTTCAGATGAATACAATTGGAGTTATATTGACAAATGTCCTGGCTAATCTAAGCTTTATAATGGCAGCGAATGGGAGCCCAAAAATTTGAAGCCCCAAAAAAGTAATCCATTATAAAAGTAATCCACACAGCTCCAGGGGTTAATAAAAGCCTTCTGAAGCGAAGCGATGTGTTTGTGTAAGAATAATGTCCATGTTTAACACATGAAAAAAAGGTAACTGACAGGACATAGCGTAAGCATTTTGAGGCATTACACTTTCTTCATAAATTGAATACGGTCTGGCGGAAGCTCAATATTTCACTTTATAAAGCTTTAAATATGGATATTTTTTTTCACACTAACGCATCGCTTCGAAAGTTTTATTCTCCTTCCGTGTGAATTATGTCTATAATGGATGGATCCCTCCCATTGCCACTGCCATTATAAAGCTTGGATGGATTATGTTTATAATGGATGGATGAACATTTTTACATATTCGGGCTCCAGATCTATTCTAACACGGATGGATCACTACTGCCATTATAAAACTCTGAGATTAGATT
>CM031956.1:31130905-31300905 GCA_018749465.1 Paracanthobrama guichenoti | reverse complement strand
TTCTTGTTAAACAAAATTGGCTTAATACCAAGACACCATGTTGTATTACCTTTACTCAAGTTCAAAGATAAATAGGACATACTGGATACAAACATCAGTATAAAACACACGCATGAAATAATCACATTTCTAAGCCATAAATGTACATTCTCACTCATCTCCCTCCTGTTTCTTATTCAGCCGTTTGCGGTTCACAACTATCCTCCTGGTCAAAAGTTCAGGATTCAAAGGATGAGCAACATTCTTGACATGACATCTCATGTTTTTCCTGCTTATCCTCTGAATTTCTGCCAGCAAAAGTGGATTTTGAGCTAGGAGTTTGCATCAACACAAATGGCTTCATATAAAAAACCTTCATCAGATTAGAAAAAGAATGTCTGGCTTTAGTGACGGTACCATTCAGTATGCAAAAAGTCACGCTGTACAAAACAAGCATGGGTCTGACTTGAGCACATGCAACGGGCTAGTCCTTCCTTCCCAAATTCACATTATATGGTTGAACATACAACGTTAGACAACATCTTGCATATGCAAGAGCGATGCATTATTAGTGCAATATATATCATATATCTATTTGAGGATCCTTTGACATTTGTTATGGCAAAGGTATAAATGGGTGTGCACAAAACATTTTACCTCAATGTAAGCGCTACAAACTACATGACAAAAACTTTTCAACAAATGAATAAAAAGTAACAAATAATGATATCCAGGATAATTCAGATGACTGAGGTTATTTCTAACATGTAACATGCATGAGAAGTGTGGGGACTTAGAAGTTAATTCTTCTATGAACACTGTATGGCTAAATAAAAACACTGGGAGTGTGAGAAGGGTGCGAGTGTGGATGCGGATGATGAATGAGACACCCTGCTTGGCCCAGGAGGAGTTCCTTCTCCCTGGATAAACATGGTCCGCTGATCTGCTGACTGTGGGAATGGTAGAACCTCAGGAAGGACAAAATGGAGTGAGCCAACCATAAAGTTGTTACACACCACAGAGAGACCTGCAAAGAGAGACACACTAAGGATAACTCATGAACATGTAAAATATGCATGTTATGATGAACTGCGACGCAGATCTCTGACCTAAGTCTCTTGCACTCAATTGTTTCTTTACCTGCGCACAATTGAGCTCGGAGTAGAAAGAGGATGTCTCAACGTCCAGATATAGAGGAACAGATTGTGACTCAGCACAACTGCAGAAAAAGAGAATCATTAAATACTTCACTAAGTAAAAACATTGTGTAGCCATTTAATCTATTCATGAAACGTGCAAACTTGACATTAGCTTGTGGCTTTGTGTACCTGTAGGGTCTGGTGTTATGATCCGTAACAGTGTTGCACCAGGACACCAGACCCAGGGTGAGAGTGACACTAGCCCCTCCGGAGAGGAACAGCACACATAGACTCAGCAGTAGCGTGAGGAAGGCGGAGAACAGCGTGCTGCAAGAAAAAAAGTGAAACTAAGAACCAGTGGATAACACAATTTAGTTCCTGATACAAATAAGGCCATGTTATAATTACAACATTTGTTCTACATTTATTATAATATATATTTTAATTTGTATATTATTTATATTATATATTCAATTTCAAAATATTGAACAAAAATTAAATAGCATTGGATTTTTTTAATGATTTATTTATAGGATATAATAAATATTTAACATAAGTGGTAACACTTTACAATAAGGTTTCATTAGTTAACGAACTGATAATGAACTGCACTTCTACAGCATTTATTAATCTTTGTTCATGTTAATTTCGATATTTATTAATACATTATTAAAATCAAAATTTGTACTTGTTAACATTGGTTAATGCACTGTGAAGTAACTGTAGCTGGATTTTTATTAACTAACTAATAAATACAGTAACAAATGTATTGCTTATGGTTATTTCATGTTAGTTAATATTAATATAACATTAATATTTGTTCATGTTAACAAATGAAACCTTATTGTAAAGTGTTACCAAATAAGTATAATTATATATAATAAAAAAAAAACATTTTACATTGTATCTATATAGCTAATTTGATATTTAATTTAATATAAAATATATTGAATACTATATTGTTTTGCTATAACAAATTGATATAACAATATATAGTTTAATTGAATGTTGTTATTTGATAAAATATGCCGCTTCGAGTTTCTACTGTTATATAGATATGTAATTTTACCATTTTATTTTTTGTAAGTCACATGAACACTCACTCGTCGTGCCGCCGATGGAGGTAGAAAAGGCTCCTCCAGCCCTGAACTGCGCCGTACAGCACCGTAAACACTCCGACAAATGTGGCGAACTGGCAGGCGGCCAGTGGTCCCCATTGTTGGACCACCAGATGAGTGACCGCTTTGGACTCTCCTTCGTCCACCGTGAGGTTCTCCGTCCTCCAGAAGCCTTGACTAAACAGCGCGCACCTTCCCTTAAAAGCGGACCCGTTTAGGGCGAGCGGTACGACCACCAAGAGTCCAGCGATAACGGACAGGGTGTGGGCGGCGCAGTGAGCCAGCAAGAGTCGCCGATCCAGCTCCATGTACTCGAAAATGAGTTTAGCCTGTGGGTAGAGGAGTGTGGCTTAACGTTACCTGTAGGAATCTCGATGATTGTTTTTCGACAGTAAATATAAACTATAAATACAGTGGAATTTTACAGCCCGTGTGTTTGTGTCTGGACTCCTCCCCTCCGGCGGCGGGACGCTTACACAACGGTTCAGCTCTGCTCTCTGACTTTTGGACTGCGCGTGACGCTGACGCACGATCTGCACGTACGCACGGATATAGAGCTGCAATATGAACTGATTTGTTTTATTTCAAATATGTATTTAATTGATTTAATTCAAATGTATAATTACAAATGTCAGCGACAATGAGTGTTGGGGGTTCTCCATGTCAAAGGCAGCGCCACACCCCTAAAGCTTAATTCGGTCAGTGGATCAGCGCTGCGTTATGTAAGGCCGATTAGACTTGAAAATGGGTCATTCGTCATGCAAAGACTGTCTAAATCAAACGTCACACTAGTTGTTGTTACCAATGGAAACGTCTACAGTGGCCTGGCGTTCATGCAGAGTGCAGACCCGCTTTATAATCCAAACATTGCAACTGTTTAAAAGAAATACAACGAGAAGATGACATTTGATGCATCAAACTTGTCCTGGTAGAAACGCATGACATATTGAGTTATGGATTTAATAATGTAAATAATTAGTTTCCTATCAAAACGAGCAAATACTTATGATATAGTATCATTAATCCTAAATTGAAAAGATATTTTGATATTATACTGATGCTCCAACAAGTGGAATATATCTCTAATTTCTATATTTTGTTTGATTTTATTGTTTGGTTTTTTTATCCATAAACAGAAATGTTCAAATTCACTTCCTCTCACATGTTTTATTTGAAACAGACTCGCTTCTCAGATCTCTTATTTAACAATTAAGCGACAGATTCCTGAAACAATAGGCCTATAAGAAATGTAGTGGTGTAATCTATTGAGATTTAATCTATTTCAGAAATAAAAAGTTTGCTATAAGCCAAGACACGGCTTTCCATAACTCAAAAAAAATGTGGCAGGCTATTGTTTCAAGATTAGAATCACAGAATGTGCACAGTGAAGAGATGTCCAATTTAAATTTAGAAAGAAAAGAGTTACAGGGTAATTATGGAGAATTTTAACAGTGAAGTTAAAACTTTCAACTTGTTAGGTAACAGAAAATTATTAATAGTAGTAATTCCCACTTGGAAAAAAAAAAAAAAAGCTTTGGGAGGACAACATTCTTAATAAGGATTCTTCTAATCCAAAAATTGTTAAATTTGACGTTGGAGAGCTCCAAACATCCGATCTATAATTGGGGCATTTCACAGACTGATATACTCTGTAACTACAGTATGACCTAACCACATGCAACAGTTTAGGTTAAATAGAGTTAATAACCCATTCATAAACTTTAGGTGAGAAATCCACTCCAAAAATGGCCGTAAATTCAGTAAATCGCTCGTGTTGTTGCGCTATCATGTTCTACCGGTAGGAGGTAGTATTGTCACTTGTACTGCAGCAGCCATATCCACGAAGAAGAGTGTCAGAATTGTTTCTTTAGCGTCCCAACAATATATTCTTCATTAAACTGGTTTCTAAGCAGACTGCAACCATTTTAAAGCTTTACACGCCATGGACGAAACGGTAAAAAATGTACTTGGCATGTGTTATTTCCTTTTATATGTGATAACATCGAGGCGATTTACTGCTGCATGCTGTGATGGGCGCAGTTGAAGTTCAATGAGAAGATCTGGTTAGATTTCAAAAAGTTATGTGACTTTTTTAATGATGTTAACTCTGTTGCACGCCCTCATATTTTGTGTGCCCGTTTGCTTGGATTTATTTATTAGTAAGAGTTTAGATGTGTCAACTACACACCTAATGAATGAACATTATAATGGTCAGTGTTAAAACTCTGATTGGAAAAACAGCCTACGGTGGTTTGCTGGTCTTAGCTTGTCTCCCTGCCTGGTTAGGCTGGTCTGCTTGTGGTTTTAGAGGGCACTGGGAGACTAGCTACACCAGTTTGGTTTGGCCAGAATGGGAGACCCTTCTAAACCTTCTAGAGCCAGCATTTACTGTCTTTTTTGACAGATTGATCTCCTAATGCAGAGACTGTGGCTATATTTAAGTGTCAATAATGCAGTATTTTTATGTTCTCATCTGTTATGTGTAGCAGGCTTTAGATCCTACTGCTGGGGATGATGGGCCAGAGGCAGCGGCCGGTGCTTCGCTATATTTGGGAGCCACTGGAGAATCATCTAGTTCCCGTTTGGACTCACAGCTTCAGGATGCCATTCGGTTAAAGACAGAGGGGAATGGATTCTACCGGGAGAAAAATGTACGCACTGCCATCGGCCGTTATCATCGTGCTTTGCTTGTTCTCCGTGGCCTGGACTCTGAGGTGAACGCTGCCCTGCAAGGGTTTGGGGCTCAGGTGCCTAAACTGAACCAGGGGCAGGAGGACCTGCTGAGGAGTACTCAAGTAGACTGCTATAATAATTTAGCAGGTTTGTAATTCTTACAAGAAAGCACTTTGGCAGTGTGAGAAAGTAAGGCTAACATTAAAATGTAATAATTTTGCAGAAACTTTTATCTGAAGCAACTTTTTAAGCATGTTTACATAATTTCTTATTGGGCAGGCATTATCATACCATTTGGGTTATTAATTTCCTATTGGTTTAAAACCTCCAAACCATCTCGGCATTACGGTTTCCATCTATTTCACCATCAGAGTAACTAGGGTCCTATTATTTGATTTCTCTCTTTGCTGATGCTTACCATATCTTGACCACATGTTAAAACCTCTAACCCTAGCAGTTTCCCATGTTAGTCATATAAGAAATAGGAGATAAGAGTTCTGTGAACTTGGTCCTTAAAGGGATAGTTCATCCAAAAATGAAAATTACCCCAAGATTTACTCACCCTCAAGCCATCCTAGGTGTATATGACACATATATATATATATATATATATATATATATATATCTATCTATCTATCTCCTGGCTCTTCCAATCTCTATAATGGCAGTGAATGGGAGCCCAAAATTTGAAGCCCAAAAAAGTTCGTCCATCCATTCTAAAAGTAATCCACAAGGCTCCAGGGAGTTAATAAAGGCCTTCTGAAGCGAATCGATGGGTTTTTGTAAGAAAAATATCCATATTTAAAACGTTATAAAATAAAATATCTAGCTTCCGCCAGTCCACCTTCCGTATTCAATGCGCAACTTGCATCGACGTCAGATGTAGCTCAAGCTTTTTTTAATGCTGTTCTTTTGAACTGTCTATTCATCAAAGAATCCTGAGCAAAACTGATCACTGTTTCCACATGTTTTTGGAGTAATGGCTGCAGAAAATTCAGCTTTGCCAGCACAGGAATAAATTACATTTTTAAATATATTTGTAATAATTGTAATAATATTTCTGTTCTTACTGTATTTTGACCAAATAAATGCAGCCTTGGTAAGCATAAGAGACTTACTTAATTAAAAACATGAATACAATCTTATAGACCCCAAACAAACACTTTTAAACAGTAGTGTATGCAAAACCTATCTGGAAAAGCATTCTCCTCTTTACCTATTTCTGTGTCTCACAGCATGTTTGCTACAGCGAGAGGTGGTGGACTATACTCGTGTGCTAGAGTATAGTCTGAAGGTGCTCCAGTGGAGGGCAGGTGACATTAAGGCCCTGTACAGAGCTGGAGTGGCCTCATTAGAACTGGGTGATGCTCAGACTGCTCGACAGTACCTCATACAGGCCAGCAGAGGGAAGCCTAACGGTAAAAACCAAACACATCCCACCTTTTCTTGTCTATTTCATGGTTCCCGAACCTGCTGCATGATTTTCTATGAATTAAATTATCTTTATAAACCGACAGATATCTGAGAAAAATAATAGAAAGATTAAAGGGGTCATGAATTGAGAAATCAACTTTTAATTCAGCCTTTGATATATAAAAGTTCATTATGATATAAGAATATCTTGTAAGTAAATGCGAGAGATATCCACTGATCTATATAAATGACATGGATTGCTCATTGCGTTCTAAACTGCCATCAGGCGCTGAAGCCACCGGAAGTTCTCTATATAGATCAGTGGATATATAGAGCTGCAGTTTCAGAACCGCAGCCACAGAACCGGAACTTAGGGGCGGGGCTTAAACAGTCATAGTTGCGCTACCCATACACGTGATTTTCCTTTAAATATAAGCTGTTTCACATGGATTTTGTCATATAATCATATAATATGCATATCATGATGTGCAATGATACAAATTTTAAAACATAGCCTATTGATCATGCTTAATGTCAATGAATGGATACAACCACAGTAGCTTATACTTCATGGATACAGGCTACAACTATACACAATATTAATGAATGTGTAACATGTTGTAAAGTGTTTCCCATTTGACTGTATAGATGTACACTACCAAAAGTTTTAGAACGGTAATATTTTTTTTTTTTTTTAAATTAGTCTCTTCTGCTCACCAACGCTGCATTTATTTTATTCAAATATCCCAAAAAAAACAGTAATATTGTGAAATATTAGTAAAATGTAAAATATCTGTTTTCTATTTGAATATATTTTAAAATGCAATTTATTCCTGTGATCAAAACTGAATTTTCAGCATCAGTACTCCAGTCTTCAGTCACATAATCCTTCAGAAATCATTCTAATATGATGATTCGCTGCTCAAGAAACATTTATTATTAATATCAATGATGAAAACAGTTGTGTACATTTTTTCAAAATAGTTCAAAAGCTTTATATTTCAGATAAATGCTGTTCTTTTGAACTTTCAATTCATTAAATAATCCTGAAAAGAGATTGTACACAAGGATTTGTATCATTTTTTCAACACTGACAATCAGAAATGTTTCTTGAGCAGCAAATCATCATATGAGAATGATTTGTGAAGGATCATGTGACACTGAAGACTGGAGTACTGATGATAAATTCAGCTTTGATCACAGGAATAAATTGCATATTTTCAAATAGAAAAGTTATTTTAAATTGTAAATTGTTTTTGCTGTATTTTGGATCAAGTAAATGCAGCCTTAGTGAGCAGAAGAGACTTTAAAAACATTTTAAAAAGTCTTACTGGCTGAAACTTTTGACCGGTAGTGTAGCCTGTGTTAGTATTATTTCCTTCACGTTCATGTTAAAAATAATACTAGATTTAATGTTAATGGACACTAACACTGTAGTTTACTGTTATTTCAACTTTTGTGTTATTTTAAAAATATATGAATAAATGTGTAACATGTAAAGGCCTATATTCAATCGTATTATTTCCTTCGTGTTCATGTTGTTACAAGTAATACTTAGACAATGTGCTATTTCAAATTTTTAAATGTCAAATAAAAATAAACATTTGATATGAAACATGAAACAAATGAAACATGTTTCTCTGAATGAAAACAAAAAGGACATTTATAAAACATTTATAGGTTTAAAACGTATTTAAGAGGCTCATAATAAAAAATAAAAAAATATGCAAACAACAAATAATCATCTTAAAACACAAAAACTTGCGACTCTTAAACACATAATCTGCAGAGACTAGAAAATGTCTTTTAATCCCTGAAAACGAAATGAATACGTTTTATTAATAATTATTTAATATTAAGACAAGTAGTATCTTTTGAC
Organism: Paracanthobrama guichenoti; assembly: GCA_018749465.1. Lineage (NCBI taxonomy): Eukaryota > Metazoa > Chordata > Actinopteri > Cypriniformes > Gobionidae > Paracanthobrama > Paracanthobrama guichenoti. The sequence goes on along the minus strand of CM031956.1, from coordinate 31,292,704 downwards.
AAATGCAAAAAAGCTTTAATGATAAAATGTGTATATATTCAATATTTATTCACCACATCATGACAGAAATGGAACACACAACTCAACATATTCTCCTTCATGCTTCTGTTGTCAAATGTTGGCTTAATCATGCATGTTTCACTTGTTCAAGGATATGAACAGAAAAGTGACTTTATTTAAAAGTATTGTTGTTAAATATTGTAGACATTGATCCAATGAAAATCCACGTGAAAACAGCTTATATTTAACAAAAGAAAATAACGTGTACGGGTAGCGTTGCTCACTTCCGGTTCTGTGGCTGCGGTTCTGAAACTGTGGTGCTGCGGGGCTGCAGCTGGATACTATTGCAGAATGTGCCAAACGGTGACGTCAGAGTGTGGTGAAACATCGCCTCAACAGAGGAGGAACAACGCCTAGCCCCGCCCACCAACTCGTGCAAGAAATGTAACATAAATAACATGGGTCTATGTGGAGCTAAACGGATCTCGCTACTGAGCAATAAACATGCCGAAGAGAGCAAAATATTGCGCTGTACCTGGTTGTGGAGAAACAGTCGCTGCAAAAGCTTCCTTCGGATTCCAGTATTATGGATGAACTTTATTTTTAATGAATATCCAGCTCACGTGGGGAAGACATTGCGTGTTTGTTCCTTCATTTCACCATGGATTCGTTCGAGACTGGATTTGCAGACAGGATGAGATTACATGAATGAATGAAGCAACACACTAATGTGAGTAAAAATGTTTTTTATATGTGGTAGTATTGCATTGTTACAGATCGTTTGATATCTATTGATTCTGTGTATGTGTCTAACTGAACATAACTTAGCACGCTGTTGCAGGCTGAAGAATCCTTTATTTGAGGTGTTGTTGGTTCATTGTGCTGCAATTCGGGATCAGACTAGAACATGTATGGGTCAGGGCTCGCAAAGCCCAACTCCCAGGGTTATGTGTTTTCCAGACGGGCTACCAATCTTAAATAGTGAAATAGCATTCCTTTCTTGGAGAGTTGTTCACTCTCTTGACTTGATGTTTGAAGGAAAAATACAATCGCGGAAGTTTTGATCATGCTGATTTGTCTGACTCTGCAGTGAGGCATGTGTGTATTATTGATGCACGGTTTACGCGATCGGGTGTGCCAAGTAATAAAAAATAACATTCCAATTAATTGCGCGTGGATGGAGATAAATCATTGTGTTTGTTTGATAAAGACATTTTGCGAGCCCTGTGGGTGAATCAGTTTTCCCCACACGCTTTCAAAACAATTCCTCACGTGTACTCACGGGGGAGACGGAGCTCATTATAATATGCAAAGCTTGTCCAATCCTAGCAGTGGGCATTTACTTCCAAGTCTTCAGTGCAGAATGCCCATTAAAAACTGAGCGTTCCATGAGAGAGGCTCAAAACCAGGGCAGAAAATAGCCTATTTCTTATTCATTATGATGTTTTTGAATGTGTAAACTTGCAAACGTCATTAGTTGACCTCAGACAACAGTATAATTTTTTTTTTTTTTTTTAAAAAGCCACTTCATGACCCCTTTATAATACGGGTTCGTTCACACAGGATACTTTTAATTGTGTGCAAATATGGATGTCAGATCTTTGCTTTTGTCTTGCTATTTTTTTCAGTCTCATGACCAACGTTAAGAGTTAATCAAGTTAAAAATAGTTTAAAAACATGTCACAGGACCCTTGCGTTCCATTAGCTATATTTATATGCAAGGTGTCCTGTGTGAACAGTCATCTAAAAATACATGGTTAAATGCCATACAGATTCTGTTTCATCACGTTCTGCATGATACAGGCTGAAAAACGTGCTATGATATTCGTATGGAAATCATTGAAGTCAAAGCCAGACAGTGTTCCCATTAAAAATTAGTTGGCTGGTCATTTGTGTATAACCAAACAATATTGCTGTGTAACTTTATTCACGTTATATATCTACAAATGTTTGCTTGCTCTATTAAATAAAAAAAGTGTGAATACTTTGAAATGCTTTTTTTTAATGTGGGTGTTAAGTTAAAAAAAAAGTCCCCTGAGAAAAGGGTTTGGGAACTAGTGGTATAACTAATATGCATCCAGGGATTTTCAGATAGTGTTCACAAGGGATTCAGCATGTTAAATTAAGCCAGTGTAATGTAGTGTTGTGTTACGTTTTGCGGATTGATCCATTTTCTTCAGAGTTAGTAAGATCAAACACCTCTGCTTTGCACTGTGCAGTTCCACATCAAATTCATGTCAATGCTTTAATTGGAAATAACGGTGACGTTAATTTGACCCTGTTCTTTATTTCTCAGATGCCAATGTAAAGAAACAGCTGCAGCGAGTGGAGGAGAGACTCAGCCAAGACTACCAGAAAGAGAAGGCGCTGTACAAAGGCATGTTCAACAAACAGAAACCGGGTGAAGAGCAGTTAGCAGAGGAGAAGACACAGAAACTAGTCTAAGTGGTCTAACACGTGACTCAGCAGAAACATACGTCTAGTTAAATGACCGTAGTTGACGACATCCTGAAGGAAGTGGGATGTTTTGCCTCAGGGCATGGATAATTTGCTGAATATGGCATTTACTGGTGTTGAAGGGTCCATGGCAGGATGAAATGTGTGGCTGAAATCTGGTGCAATGTGGCAGCTTGAAAGAGAATTTTAAGGCACTTCAAATGCATTGTAGTCTAGTATTGTATGGCTAATATACTGTCAAGCTGCTTCTGTTTTGCTTTCAGTTTCTTCCAGCTGTGGGGGTTTCTTTTTTTCAGATGAAAGTGGTTTTGTCTTTTGTTTGTTCAACCTAATAAATATTTTTTAAAGAAACCAATACATAAATTGCCACTTGAAATTGAGTACTCAAACAAGCTGTTGTTAGATTGTTAATGGATTATGCTAATATGATTATTAGGGGAACGCTGCGATAAGACTAAGTCAGCAGAGTTTTGTATGTGATATCATTTAATCCTATTGTACCACAAAACTCTTCACTCAGCAGTAGCAGCCTATGCAGTCATTGGCAAGAAAAACTAAGGATCATAATAAATTGGAAATACTTTTATTGGTATTTCATCATGTTTCAGCACTTTAACAATCATTTAATTTTTTTTTTTTTTTTTTTTTCAAAGTCCTGAGCATGAGTTCAAACATATTTTTGTATTTGGTCAGTATATACTTTAAAGTACTTTAAGCATAATATGTTCATAGTAAAAACAACACCAGCACCACTATGACCATAAGAGTGCACAGACCACAACACAGCATGGCATGCAGATTTACCTAAACAAGCAGAATGAGAGTAAATCGTAAGTTTGGAAAAGTTGGCAGTATGGTCCCATTTTGAAATGTTCTAACTAATCTTTCTTTTTTGACTTATGATTTTTATTGAAACTCAGGGACCTCATAGAGCCAAACACTTTCCTTCCAAGGTCGCGGAACGATCTGGAACGGGTGAGAGGAGCTGATGGGGGTGGCGAGGGTGAGAGGGATGGAGACGAAAGAGGAGAAAGGGAGTGACTGCTTCCCTCCAGGCTCTGGGAGCGAGAGAGATGGAAAAGACTGGCAGTTGAAGAATGATGTTTCTCCTCTTTTCGCACAAGATTGCGAGTACGTTCAGAGCCTCGTCCTGCACGGCTGATCTCGAACGAGGAACGCCACTGATTGCTTTCCCGTTTCTGAGAATGTGGATCGAGAATTCCCTGAGACTCGCTTCGAAATAATGCTCGTCTGGACAACCGGAGGCTGGAACTCCGACTGTCCCAACTTGTTCCTTTCTTTTTTAAGTTGTTCCCTCTTTGATCTTGCCTACTGGACGATGTTTCTTTCAATGAGGTGTGCCTCCAACCAAATCCTCCAGCTCTCTCATCTCTGTCATCATCATCCTCTCTTCCCCAAAATCGTGTTTCAAACCCCTTCCAAAACTTTCCACCCTTTTTAGGTGTTTGAGTGTTCATTTCATCCTCCCATCCGGTGCCATAGTCTCTGCCCGAATAGCTACTCACCGTGGATGCTCGGATAAGTTCTCTGGAGGCATGTTTGCCCTGGTAGAGCCTCTCTCCATCCCCACTCCTCCTCCAGCCTCTATCTTGAGGCCTCCATCCAGCCCCTGTGTTTTGCCTGAGGGACCCTCCACGAGGTCGGATGGGACCCTCCAGTGGAGAACTACATGGATGAAAGCGTGGAAGAGAGCACTGAGATGGGGAGTCACGCCGAAATACTGACAGCTGGGCAGGAGTGAATGGTGAATTTGAAAGTAGCCGAGGAGGGGAGTGGACTCTGGTGTGGGAAGAGCCTGGAGATGAGGCGGAGTCTGATTGATTATGTGGGAAAGGCAGGATGGGAGAAGAACGAGTAGGCGTGGGTCCAGAATTGTCCGAATGAGGGCTACCTGACTGTGATGTCAGAGCCGAATTGCAATCAGAGTGGGAAACTTGTAGGCGATGCTGTTGAGATGGGTAATCCTGTCCTGTGCCTGCACCCGTCCAGACATTTGATGGTGGTGTCAGATTAGCTCGATCTAATCCAAACGGGTGCTGAAATGATGACCGGGAAGAGTGCAGTGTAGGAACGTTACTCGGAGAAGCAGAACCCACACCTCTTTCTCGTTCATTCCTAAAACATTCGGCATCCAACTCCACCCCCTCCTCCATCAAACCAAGAACTACAGATCTTGGCAGTCCAGATACACGAGAGATCTCACATACAACTGCAGAGTCCTCATTCATTTTGAGAGGGCTCTCTGAAGCTTTGATTGGAGGACAACCCTCTGCCTCTTCCCTTGAGGCTCCACTCCAATCTAGAGACTTGGAGAATCCCACTGGACCAAAGGTCTTTCCAGTAATCTCCAGAGACCCACGATGGTTCACTGAGGATGGGCAGGTGGAGATCCTTGGTCTCCTGCTCCAGTTTGGAGTGCTGGTGATGGTGGATGTTGAAGAGGAAGGGGAAGCAGTTGGAGTGACTATGTTGGCGGAGAGATGTCCACATGATCCTGAGACCTCTTCTTTCACATTTTTAGCATCAAAACTCAAAGTCTTGTTCAGGTTCGGATTTAGGTTCAAATTCAGATTCAAATGGAAGCTGATGTTGAAATCTTCCCCTGTCACGGAAGGCAAGTTTCCGAGGTTGATGGAATTGCGACTTGCATGTTTACCAATACTGCTGAGGCTGACTCTCGCTGAATTGCCCAGGATAGACTTACAAGGAGTCACACTACCTCCAGACAGGCTGGAGGAGGAAGCACTTCTTGGGTGGAGTCCCTCATATCCAACACCTGCAATGTTTATTTGGTGTCCACGACTAGAAGTTTCAGCAGCCACTCTGCAGTGATGCTGATGGACTAATCTGTTGATGTATTTCTCCAGCTGAGTAAAGGAAGGAGAGGATGGGGGCTGACTCTTCACAGGAGGTTGATCAAGCCCTGGCTCCACAAGCTGCTCACTCTCTGGACTGGGGGAAAGGCGGGTGGGGGAAGGCTCCTGGTAGGTTGTGAAAAGGGGGCTCTGGAGGGCCACAGCATGGAGTGGACTAGGGTAAGGGTACACCTCTTTTGTCTTCCGAGAAACTAGGTCGGAGCAAAACCTGGGGTCCAGCTGAAGCTGTGGACTGGAGTTGGAAGAAGGTAAAAGAGAGCCTGGGTGAATCCCTCCCAAACTGGAACAAAGGTCTGTCAGGAACATGAAGCTATTGAGCTCAAGATCCCCTGTTCATAAAATAAATAAAAATAAAAAATGTGATATTATTTACATTGTCCTTATTTAGTATAAAATAAATTGTGATTATTTTAATTAGATGCATAAAATGGCAAATTATTACGTACACACACACACACCACACGCATATACATTGTATATACACTCACCTAAAGGATTATTAGGAACACCTGTTCAATTTCTCATTAATGCAATTATCTAATCAACCAAATCACATGGCAGTTGCTTCAATGCATTTAGGGGTGTGGTCCTGGTCAAGACAATCTCCTGAACTCCAAACTGAATGTCAGAATGGGAAAGAAAGGTGATTTAAGCAATTTTGAGCATGGCATGGTTGTTGGTGCCAGACGGGCCAGTCTGAGTATTTCACAATCTGCTCAGTTACTGGGATTTTCACACACAACCATTTCTAGGGTTTGCAAAGAATGGTGTGAAAAGGGAAAAACATCCAGTATGTGGCAGTCCTGTGGGCGAAAATGCCTTGTTGATGCTAGAGGTCAGAGGAGAATGGGCCAACTGATTCAAGCTGATAGAAGAGCAACTTTGACTGAAATAACCACTTGTTACAACCGAGGTACGCAGCAAAGCATTAGTGAAGCCACAACACGCACAACCTTGAGGCGGATGGGCTACAACAGCAGAAGACCCCACCGGGTACCACTCATCTCCACTACAAATAGGAAAAAGAGGCTACAATTTGCACAAGCTCACCAAAATTGGACAGTTGAAGACTGGAAAAATGTTGCCTGGTCTGATGAGTGTCGATTTCTGTTGAGACATTCAGATGGTAGAGTCAGAATTTGGCGTAAACAGAATGAGAACATGGATCCATCATGCCTTGTTACCACTGTGCAGGCTGGTGGTGGTGGTGGTGTAATGGTGTGGGGGATGTTTTCTTGGCACACTTTAGGCCCCTTAGTGCCAATTGGGCATCGTTTAAATGCCACGGCCTACCTGAGCATTGTTTTTGACCATGTCCATCCCTTTATGACCACCATGTACCCATTCTCCGATGGCTACTTCCAGCAGGATAATGCACCATGTCACAAAGCTCAAATCATTTCAAATTGGTTTCTTGAACATGACAATGAGTTCACTGTACTAAAATGGCCCCCACAGTCACCAGATCTCAACCCAATAGAGCATCTTTGGGATGTGGTGAAACGGGAGCTTCATGTTCTGGATGTGCATCCCACAAATCTCCATCAACTGCAAGATGCTATCCTATCAATATGGGCCAACATCTCTAAAGAATGCTTTCATCACCTTGTTGAATCAATGCCACGTAGAATTAAGGCAGTTCTGAAGGCGAAAGGGGGTCAAACACAGTATTAGTATGGTGTTCCTAATAATCCTTTAGGTGTGTGTATATATATATATATATATATATATTATTTTAATTATACAGTGTTTTTGAAAGTAGTGTAATGTTTCTTAAGACTGAATTAAGATAAATACAGTAAAAACCGTAATACTGTGAAATATTATTTAAATTTAAATTAAATGGGTTCTGTTGTAATATTTTAAAAATGTAATTTATTCTTGTGATGGCAATTTTCAGCATCATCGCGGCAGGCTTCAGTGTCACATGATCCTTCAGAAATCATTCTAATATGCAGATTTGGTGTTAAATAATTTTCTTATTTCTTTTTATTATTAAATGTTAAGATTTTTGTGATTTTTTTTTTTTTTTCAGGATTCTTTGAATAGAAAGTTCAAAACAACAGCATTTTATTTATAAATATATATTTTTGTAATATTTTATAATTTCATAAATGTCTTGACTATCAATTTAATGTGCCTTTGCTAAATAAAAGCATTTTCTTTTTCTTACCCCAACTTATGCAACATGATGAAAAAAAATTAAGGTACCATTCTATTTGTACATTGTGACTTTTACAAGTAAGCACATTCCCACCAAATTTATAATTACGCATACGGGCATTTTACTTTTTTGTTGTACTTTTAGTTTTTTGAATTCCTATTAGTAGGATTTTAATTCTTAAATGAAAACAAATGTACAACATTTACTATCATCCTGTGTAAGTATTTTTAAAAAAATTTTTTTATATAAATAGGCAAATCTTTTGATTTTGAATAAAACATGGCGTATTTTTGTTTTTGTTTTTTGAGATTCACCCACAAAGGCCTTATAGCATAGATGTAAGATGTCATACCAGTAGAAAAGGGTCTCCTTTCTTGTTTCTCCACTGTGCCTCCAGGACACTCTGTACTAAGACATTCAGCCTCCCTCCATTGAGTGGCACTAGGATCCAGTGAGCGAGGCCTACAGCTGACTTTCACTGACCCTCCAGGAGCCGCCTCGCTGGATACAGAGTAACAAGAGTCTGACAGAGAACTCCCACTGACCGAGTAAAAACCTGTGGACAAGAGAATGATAGATGAAGTTAAGAGTGTTAGGGGGAGAAGTGCTTCAGGGGTGACATGATATAAATGATGGGATTGCCATAAAAAGCTAGGGTTAATGTTTGCCAAAGTAAAAAGAGACCTGCCAAAAACACAGAAACTATGTGTCATGTTGAAGTTGAGAGGTCAACACTGAATCATTTGTTTCAAATAGAGCCCCAAGCCATCCCAGCTATGAGTCATATGCTTGTGTGAAATGTATTACAATTTCATGCAGGGCTCATTCTTCAGGGATGGCTTAAAGGATAACTGCTTTTGATTTAGACATTTCACTGACTGATAAATCTCTACAAAGTTTATCCAAACAGGTTCTAGTGTGTTGTGCAAGTTTAATCTTATGTAGAGCTAATTAATGTGTGTATTATTTTTGATGTTAAAATATGTTCTCCAATCCCAGCTTTTTAGCAGACAACTATAATAGAGGTATTTGTGGCACTATTAAAAGGTTGCTCTTTTTGTCTGTCAGAGCATTTAGACAAGAGATATATCGTCAATGAATATATGTAAATACTTTTGTTAAGATTAAATACAATTTTCTGTACAACATTAAAAAGTTTGGGATCAGCAAGTAAGAGACTTTTTTTTTGAACGGGTCATTTTAATAAATTCAGCTATTTTTGTGTCTTGTGACTACATGTAAACATTTTTATGTAAAATATCTTATTTAGGACAGTACTGATACTAAAAAAAAAAAAATTTTGTATGACTCTTATTTAGTTAAAAGTATTAAAAGCAAGCGGTTCACATACTTTCACATACTTTTTCTTGCAACTATATATATATATATATATATATATATATAAAAAAAATAAAAAACACACACACACACACTTTTAAAGATTTTTTCCTCCAGATTTTGACAAGCACTGCTGAATAACATACAATACCAAGAATAGCCAGCTGTGACTAAATAATTATATAATGCTCCAAATGCCAAATACTAAAAACGGAAACAATACTGTGGAACAATGATTAATCACACAATTAGCTCTGTGAATAAAAACAGCTTTAGAGAAGCACCTCAGCGTGATTTCAGAGGCCCTAGTGTCGTTAAAGGTCCAAGAATCCACAAAAAAAAACATTCTGAAGTGCTCTTTACAAAATGACAAAGGCTTATTATTGAGGAATCTGAAGTATCAGCACCTGAGCTGGGTCTAGAGTCGCAGTCAAGCGGTGTGGTGCCAGGGAAGTCTGGGGTTTGAGAAGATAGTAGATCAGACGGGATGTCCCAGGACAACGTAGACCAGCGTGAGTTTATTCCCTCTCCTGTAGTGCCGAGGCAAGATAGATCAGGGTTTGCAGGGGAGAGGCTCTGAAACAGATGGAGGGGTCACGTTACTACAAGATAAGGTGATAACAAAGACCCTGTTTACACCTGGTATTAACATACGATCACGATGCATGTATCTGTAGCTAAACGCTAATCAATCATGATGAATCCCAGACAGCCACAAAGGACCGCCTACCCAGCTGTCAATTGACAATTTCAATAAAAGAAGAACTTTTAAATAGTTTTAGCAGAACCATCTAATTGTATACACACAAAGAACATCAATGCCTGATATAAACAAAGTGTCAAACAGTTATTAACCGTAATTCAGTTGCAATTTAATTTTTTGCACTTTATTAACAGTAAAACACTGATGTAGTGAATGATTGATGTAGTCCTGAAATCAGAGATCGTATCCTCGAAATATGATCACAGCTGGTCATTAGAAATGCATGTTAACCCAGTGTAAACAGAAATTTGTCTCGGCTGACTGCCAGACTGATGTTAATACCAGGATAGAAATCATGTATCTGTAATGTATACATTTACAAAACAGTACACCTGTAAGGGGAAGCCACATCATTAGCTGGTAGCATTATGATATCTAAGCCTACTTTTCAGAGAGGATTTTAATCAAGGGAATGCTATGGTTAAAGTTCACTTCTGCTCAGAAGTTTTAAAATCACATAAGTTTTTTTATCTGCATAAAGTGTTTGCTGGGTTTAGCTGTTTGTGATCCCCAACCTCCCCCCTTCACAAGGAATCTCCCCTTGAAACATTTCTAAGGAATCCAATCAAATCAAGTGACTATTGTGCATATCCTGTTAAGTCCGATCAACCTTCTGTCAGACTTTTACACAGACAATGCAGGTGATGCATTGGCGAAATGAAAAAAGTCGGGGGAGGGCAGTTAATAAGCAGACAGCGGAGAAAGACAGATGAAACAAAGGAGAGAAGGAGAAAAGAAGGGGGGATAATGGGTATTGAAAGACAGACTTTGACCAGGCTTATCTCTGCTCCAGCAGTTTAGCCACAATGGCTGTCCCAGACTCTAAAAATATATATGGAAGGGAAAACATACGGTGTAAAGAGTGAGCAGGACATTCTCATTCTCAGTGGAGAAAAGATGAAGGTGGAATACTCATGGAGGGGAGCATAAAGAGACTGATAGCAAAAGAAAAAAAGTTTTCTTCAAAAGTAGAGCGCACGGGGGATGGGTTGCCTAGTGAGACAAACAGCATGAAGGAGGCATCTCTTATGTGAGACCCCCCCAACCACCACCACCACCACCACCACCACCACCACTCCTGGATATAACTGCCTCCCCCACTTCACTTCAGAGAACTGTCAGGCCTCTCTTCTCTTCCTGCCCTCTCTCTCCTTCTCGCTCTCCTTCTCCTCTCCTCGCCCACACATCCGATTTAGCAGCAATACTTTAACTCTCTCTTTGCTGATGGAATATGAACTAACACGTGCATTGACACTTCCACATGCACTGGACAAAAAAAACAACAAAAAAAAAAAAAAAACTTATTTCTCAATGTCGTACTTCAGTTTCATTTTTCGAATACAGTGCAAAACGTCTTTGAAATTATATGCATTGACTTGACTAATCACAAAACATTAATAATCCTTAAGACTTTAATTTGTTCACAAAAACCTAAGCGCACATCTAGACAGAATCTATACTGCATTATCCCAGTATACAGTTGCAATTTATTTAATTTCACTGGGGAGGGGGCTTGGAAGAAGCATTTGCTCAATAGGGGAAACCTGATATGGGTCTCACGTAGGGTGCACTGGCCATTTTCCAGCTACAGATCAATTCATGAAAATGTGCTCTGGCACATAAAACTGCATTTCATGAGGCTAATGATGCAAATGGACATAAAATAATGGAAATAATGAGGTGAATATCCAGTTTGGCTATCAGCTCCATTGACAGAGGAATTACTCATTCAATTCCCTCACTGACACAGGAAATGGTTTAACGTCATATAATAACAAGGTGAGTCTTGTGGGAGGAAGATGGAAGACAGTTTTTCAGCCACTGAATCTGAGCAAGCAAACCTTTGAAAAACATATCATATTGTAATAGTCTAATAAATCAACGTCAGTTAAATGAATGACTATATGCATAGTAGCCATGAAATCAGATACTGCATTCAGCCATTGCGCAGCAGTCCATCCTAGTGAGGGGTTAACATATCAGTTGCTCTGCATGGCACACCCCCGTTCTCCATCTCTCTGTCCATTTCCCTCCATCCTCTCTCCCTCAGCGGGTAGCAGAGGAGAGGTGATATCTGTGACGCTGACAACAGAAACATTTTTCCATGTGGTGTTTATGCAAATGGAAGATACGTAGGTGGAGAGGCAACAACATTGCCCCGATGATGACTCATACTTTTGTCTCATGATACATATTGCTGTTTCTCATGCGCACATTTTTCTGGACTGAATGACTTGTAAGTGTCCTTTAAAAGCCTTTTGAAATTGTGAAAACCATTTTGTATGGCATGAAAGAAAATGCTCTTAACCACATCATTTTGATCTAGGAGATCCTGGATAATTATATAAATGCCCTAAAATAAATGAGGAACATAAGAAATGTGAGCTAACTGCCACTATTAAATGTATTTCACGTTTGTGAAGTTCACTTGCGCACTGTCCATTATATAAAAACACACAATGGTGCTTTTGTCAACTCTCACATACACTTCCCTCCTTCTCCCATTACACAAGCACATACCTGAACAGCACCTGTTATGTGTCCTCCATACCTGGTCAAGAGCCCTGCCACATCACCATGACAAAAATCAACCATGTTTTACCAAAACATTTTGTCTGTGCAACATACAGATTGATATGTCATTAGTGAATTGTGCCACCCTCTTAATCTACAAAATGCATTATTTGTCACATGACCATATATACATACATACAGCCCTTCATAAACAGTTGCCTACATTTGAGAAACATAATAATTTTTTAAAGTATTTTATGAAAGGGGAAAAAATGTGTCCAAATTATTTAATTATTACATAAAGCTTTTTCCCAAAATGGAAAATTGGGGAAACATATTACCATTACTTAAAACTATTAATGCAAAATACAACTACAAAATGTTTACATTTTTGTTGAATTACAAGGAAATATTAAGCATTTTCTCTAACTGGTCTCTGCAAAAATAAACCATTGGAATGAGAGAAATCATTTAAATAAAAAGTTTGGAAAAAAGGAATGAAAGAAATATATTAGTAATTTGGTTAAGTACTTTTTAATGTAAATTGTTTCAACTTACCCCAACATGGAACAAATACTTTTTTCAGAGAAGTCATAGTCCTATATTTTTATAAAGCTTTCTCCTCACGATAACAAACATATACACATATAACATACATATACACATATATATACATACACACATACATATATACATATACATATATACACACATATACATATATACATATATATATATATATATATATATATATATATATATATATATATATATATATATATATATATATATATATATATATATATATATATATATATATACATATATTTATATTTAATTTACCCCTTGCTTGCAAGCCAAATTAAAAATGACACAGCTTACCCTACTGTCCCCCATGATACCACTAAGAGGTTTTTTATATATTTTTCAATGGCGCAATCAACATGCATTGTGTGTGCAGTGGCCTAAAATAGCTTTGTGCTCCCACTCAACCTTGACACGTTGAAGAAAAAGGTGTGTACAATTCTGAAATGTAAACACAGCAGCGTCCTGTATAGGTCATGCAACCTGAGCTCCACTGGATGCCAGTCTCACCAAAAAAACGTTTGGCAGGTGCCACCAGCAGGGTTCCACCTCGACGACGAGAACAAAGTTACAATTACAATGAACATAATTCCTGTGGTATTTTCCCACGTCCCCACTGACCTGTTGCCTGTGGGAGATTGCGGCACCATCCTCGGCGACGCTTTCCAGTCTTTCCCCCTGGTGAGCGGGCGCTCCATTCACGTCCAGTACCGCATCCACCATCTCCAGCTGGCGTCCTCTGAGAAGGTCTAGCTCCATTATGCCGGCCAGGGTAGCTTTCAGTCGCTCTCCGATACGAACCCGCTCGCTCCCTGACCATAGCGAATTCACACAACCGCGGCGTCCGGCCATTGTGCGCGCAAAATCGGTTTCGCCGGAGAACGGGAGGGCTCACTGCTCGCCTCTAGCTAGAGTACCGACTGTCAATGCAGCATGAGAGCTGTGCGACATGAGCAGCACCAGAGCCGACGCTTAAAATTCAGAGTCCGTAACAATGTATCTTTGCATCTCACGAAAATGCAGTACGGAGGCAACTCAACTTTCCCTCGTAGCCACATGTAACAAAGGCATACTTTCAAGGTCTTAATTCACACCCCCGGATAATCCTTCCCCACCTAACCATTTTGAGACGCTACAATCATCACGTCAGCTATCATTCGGTCCATGATGATGAAGATGAAGATGATGTGGATTGAATCATATGCGACAGTCTTGCACACAGCTCACTGCTGTGAAAGAAAAGAGTATGAATAGGGCGGAGTTAGAACGCGAAAGCTCGCAGCTGATTGGCCGGGGAAGTTTTCGAACAGAATTGACCTTTTTTTTTTAAGAGGAATGTAAATCTGTTAGTTGGTACGATATGTTTAGACTGTAGTGTAGCTAGTAGGCTTCTGACGCAAAAAACAAACAAAACAAAAAAAACACATGAATTGTGTTTTTTTTATATTTAATTGAGGAACTGAACATTAGTGATTTTTTTATTCACACCACTGACTCGATTCTATTTGAATCGTTTGAATTCAAAGATTAATTCGCATTCGTGCATTCATTTGAAACATTCTCGTTCGCTAGTAGTAGAAGTAGGCCCTATGGTATTACTTTCAAATACGCAAATAAAGAAAAACAAGCGATGACCCAGATTGTGATTTATTATAACGTGTATGCTGTTACTTTAATGACGTGCATTAGCCTACTTTGTGTACTTTTCCAAATGATCAAATATCCGCTTGGTTGGTTTCAAATAGCAGCTCCTCCTGTGCCGGCTGCTATGCGACGAGAACGACCATTGTAGAAACAAAGAGCCAAGACTGTTTCTAACCAGCAGGTGACAGTATCTGCCTGTCTAACCTGCACCTTTACAAGATTTTCATCGGTAATCATTTAATCACCTATACCATTCTGAAAAGAAAAAAAAATAGACCTTATAGGTTGGATATATATAGTTCGTTTACTTTATATTACTAATGAAACCAAATCCCCTAAATCCTCTAAGTCAGATCCATCAAAATTCATATACTTTTCACCCGTTTTCAACCTTGAAGGTCTAGTCAAGATTTTAGGCAACATATTTGAGCCAGTGAGGGGTGTTTAAAGTGTTTTGTTTAACCCCATAATGTCACATTCTATTGTTATCTTGACCGTGTTGTTTCATGCAGGCACAATAACTACACAGTTTATTTCGTATTTCCCTGACCTCAATGAGAAAGGGGACATGGTGAGGATGGGCCTTAGGGTAAGTAAAAAAAGAAAAAGAAAAGTGGCCTTTGTTCCAAACTCTGAGGCGCTTGGACTATCGTTCCACTATAGTTATGAAAGCCTGTAACACCATATCGACCTCATTGTGTTTGGGCTTCAGTCATCTCACATCACAGGCTACAGAAACAATATATAGGCCTATATAAAAAGATTCTTAAAGAATTAAATGAGGTCCCATAATAATTTATATTATATATTAGGGCTACTGTAGAAACATGATGACACAAAATGGTGATTTCACTGTAAGGGGACCCGTGGTATATAGAAATGGCTCATTCTAAGGTAATAAAAACATAACGGTACACTGAAAACATAGTTATGTATATTATATTGCATATCTGTCAATAGATTCTCATAAATACTACACACTGAACCTTTAAATATGATGGTTTCATTATAAATATGGTTATCTCAAAGGTGGACACCTAACTTGATACATTTACTATCTGAATCGAACCATTGTCATGTCAACAAATGGAAACGTCAGCCAGCTATTTATTATGTTAATTATTGTGCCTTTTGCCCCAACAGCAGGGGTGTACCCCAAAATATCATACTTTTGCATATTCTTCAGTTATTGAAAAACTGTTGCTTTAATCACCTTGAACAAAACCAAAAATCATTAAAAAGACCTTTGTCTCAAAATACTGTCCATAATTTGATCAATTCTCGTTTGCTATACATAAATCTACAACCTTAAAAAAATTAAAAAAATAATAATTTAAATAGATCAAATTAAACTCAACGCAATTGCAGACATACAATAGATGTCAATAGGCTTCAATTTTGTTAACAGTCATACAGTTTTGGAATGACATGAGGGCGAGTAAACGATGACAGAATTAATTTTTGGGTGAACTAGGCCCATCCCTTTACGTCACGTGTCTTAAATGGGTTATGAACTGAGAAATAAAATTTTCCTTGACCGTTTAACATACGCTCACCTAAAGGATTATTAGGAACACCATACTAATACTGTGTTTGACCCCTTCAATTAATTCTACGTGGCATTGATTCAACAGGTCATTCTTTAGAAATGTTGGCCCATATTGATAGGATAGCATCTTGCAGTTGATGGAGATTTGTGGGATGCTCTATTGGCTTGAGATCTGGTGACTGTGGGGGCCATTTTAGTACAGTGAACTCATTGTCATGTCCAAGAAACCAGTTTGAAATGATTCAAGCTTTGTGACATGGTGCATTATCCTGCTGGAAGTAGCCATCAGAGAATGGGTCATGAAACATGGTCAGAAACAATGCTCAGGTAGGCTGCGGCATTTAAACGATGCCCAATTGGCACTAAGGGGCCTAAAGTGTGCCAAGAAAACATCCCCCACACCATTACACCACCAGCCTGCACAATGGTAACAAGGCATGATGGATTCATGTTCTCATTCTGTTTACGCCAAATTCTGACTCATCTGAATCATCAACAGAAATCGATCATCAGACCAGGCAACATTTTTCAGTCTTCAACTGTCCAATTTTGGTGACTTGTAGCCTCTTTTTCCTATTTGTAGTGGACCCGGTGGGGTCTTCTGCTGTTGTAGCCCATCCGCCTCAAAACTGGCTTCACAAATGCTTTGCTGCATACCTTTCTAACAAGTGGTTATTTCAGTCAAAGTTGCTCTTCTATCGGCTTGAATCAGTCCCATTCTCCTCTGACCTCTAGCATCAACAAGGCATTTTCGCCACAGGACTGCTGCAACTGGATGTTTTTCCCTTTTCACACCATTCTTTGTAAACCCTAGAAATGGTTGTGCGTGAAAATCCCAGTTTGAGCAGATTGTGAAATACTCAGACCGGCCCGTGGCACCAACAACCATGCCACGCTCAAAATTGCATCACCTTTCTTTCCCGCTGACATTCAGTTTGAGTTCAGGAGATTGTCTTGACCAGGACCACACCCCTAAATGCATTGAAGCAACTGCCATGTGATTGGTTGATTAGATAATTGCATTAATGAGATTGAATAGGTTCCTAATAATCTTTAGTGAGTGTATAAGAGGTCATCATACTATAATAATATCCTGTAGTTTCAGAACTGAAAACATTGTAGTCCTAAAACAGCTTTTATTGTTAACCAAGCAAAACGACAGTGTAATGGTGAAAGACCGCCTCTGCAGAAAGAGAATCAACGCCTACTTCATCATTGCAACTTTGGCCCTGCCCAATGACATGTTAGTGAGATGACAAGGAGAGATGAGGAATACAGGATGGACTACAAATAACTCCCTTCCAAAAGATCCTAATGCTAGGAATGTGTTTATTTTATTTATTTTCAACAATGTGAATGTTTCAGTTGAGCATTATTTATTTGTATGCAGTATATTTCACTGTGGATTCTTTGGCAATACCAGCCAGGCTTTGCAAATGAAAACATGTAAATAGGCCCCTAACCATGTTAAATCTAATGCCTGCTGAAATTGCTTCAACATTATGTAGCCTAGAAAAATGTAGCCATGTAAAATCAGTTTGTGTCTATTTATAAAATAGTTGCAATTCCAATTCATCTGACTGCGAAAATGTTTTCTTATCCAAGAAGTTCAAAATAAATATTTATTAAACAGGCCTATAACCAGTGGCGGCGTTTCACAAAAACCTATGGGTAGCTATGCCATGAGTCCTTCTGGACATACAACAACGGCATTCCCAAATAATCACATTATATCTAAACAAAATGCGGACAAAAATCCACTAAAAGAACTTAACAGACTTAACAACAATACAAAGTCAATGCACATACTGAAACAGCCCTATAATTCACAGTCCGAAAAATTCTCTTTTCCATGTTAATCAGTTTTTTGTACTAACCAGCCACAACGGCGATTCACCACGATTCTATTTTATAAACTTTTTTATGTTTTTATTCCAGTGGCTTTGTGGCTGGAACAAAAATGAAAAGTGCAGATTATGTGCTTTATTTAATGTAAAAAATAAATAAATAAATAAATAAAATTTAAAGTGAATTTGAATATCATTTGTGACCTTTTATAGACATTGCCTTACTGAAAGCAACAATGGATAATTCACCTCAGATCTTGAAAATAAAATAAACGAAACAACCATGTTCAAATTGTCAACTCAAGGTGAGCAAACAAGAGTATTCTATGATAAAGTCACGCAGTATGTACTTTTAATCATGCTAAAATGGTGTAAGATTTAGGAATTCGATATAGTACTTATTTCGTTGCGAATGCAGTCAGTGCGCTTGTAGAGAGAGCCCACCCACACGCTCTTCTGATTGGCTGTGATTTTTGATTGATTGATCTCGGGTCGAGTCTGGTTTGCCGCTGAAACCTTGTCAAATTGGACATCGTGCCTGGTTAGGACAAGGTGTTAGGCTCAGGCTGTTTAAATTTGCTTTTATAACTAACGAGCGGCATCATGAGCGGTTTATTTCCCCTGCTTGTCTGAATGCCAGGGTATGGGAACTGCCATACTCTGCCATACGTAAACGCCGCCCCTGCCTATAACACAAAAGGTTCTTTCCTTTTGTAGAAAGATGAAGGATCTTCCTTCAGTTCTTGCTTCTTTCATCACGTAGATCAGTGACCAGTGATTTCTGATATGTAATGATTATGTAGAGTTAATTTTTTTTTTTTTTTTTGTCTATGTACAGTGGCCGAGAGAGCTCAACGCGCTGCAACTGAAGAAAACACATGCAAATAGAGAAAAACAAAAAAAAAACAAAACAAAAAAAAAAAACACCAGCAAATAAAGAAAACATCTTCATCAGTTTGACAACACATGCACTACAAAAGTTCTCAACACGTGCAAATACAAAAACGCTGTAGAAGTTCACAACACATGCAAATACAGGCCCAGCGATCTCAAGTCCCTTCTGTGATGATCTGAATGATGATGATGATGATTAGGCTACTTTTAGAATGAAATTAATATATTAATTTGCCCTGCAATAATTTATAGATAGATATATTTATAGATATAAATAATTTATAAAAAAACAAATAAAAAAAAAAACGAAAATCACACATAACTGGCACGCTGTAATATTAGCTAACTCCTCATTTAAAAAAATAAATAAATAAAATAAAAAATTGTTTAACACCTACTACATCTCTCATTTTTAACTACGGGCCACAATGGAAATATTAAGAAATAAATTAAGGTTAAATAGTGTTATCAGAACATGCTGAAGCAGAGCTCTCATCACTAAGTTTTTAGTTTTACTTTCTGCAGCGAATGATTGACTGGGATTTGAGACGTAAAATCAAGTAAATTATTAAAAAATATATTATTTATTATGAATAATTTATTAATAATAGCCTATTTGTTTAACGCAAAATAATACCCCTCCTCCGAAAGCCATAACGTTCTTATTGTATGTGCATTATGAGCAGGCTTATTTGCAGCATTTTTGTATTTGCAGCGTTTTTTGTTTGCATGTGTTGAGTATTTGCAGCGTTTTGTATTTGCATGTGCAACAGGAGGTTTCCAGTTGACTAAATGGGTCAGTAATAGCCGTGTTGTGCTACAAACTGTACCTGAAGAACACAGAGCCCAGGGCATAAAACTGATGGATCTGGACAGATCAACTACCACTGGAAAGAGCTCTTGGTTTGCTGTGGTGTGTTGAATCAGACACTTTCAGGTTTAAAATTACCATTAAAAAGATCATCCTTGTGTAACGGAGGCCAGCCAGTAGTTGCTGTGCGAGTAAACCTCACTCCTCTGATCTCAAGAGACGCTCTAGCGACTGACGCTAGAGGTTGCAGCCTTTAGCCTCCTTGTTAGAGCGTCCGACTCTCATGGCTCTCCCGGGTTCGAGTCCCGCTTGGAGCGGGGCGGTTCAAACTGGAGGGGTTACATTGGTGCCGTGACCCGGATGGGAGTAAGGTTTAGGGGGGTGAGTGTAACGGAGGCCAGCCAGTAGTTGCTGTGCGAGTAAACCTCACTCCTCTGATCTCAAGAGACGCTCTAGCGACTGACGCTAGAGGTTGCAGCCTTTAGCCTCCTTGTTAGAGCGTCCGACTCTCATGGCTCTCCCGGGTTCGAGTCCCGCTTGGAGCGGGGCGGTTCAAACTGGAGGGGTTACATTGGTGCCGTGACCCGGATGGGAGTAAGGTTTAGGGGGGTGAGTGTAACGGAGGCCAGCCAGTAGTTGCTGTGCGAGTAAACCTCACTCCTGTCACTCCATCAAGGGGTTACGAACAGGAGGGGTTACACTTGCAACAGACGTGGTGTTCTGTCGATGGTATGTTCTGTATGAACCTTTAGGATTTCACCATTCACCTTGGCACCATTCACTCTTACAGCAAAAATTCTTCTTCAAGAGCTTCAAAGACAATGGTCTTTATGGTTGAAAGAACTTGGGAGGATTGCAGACTTTAAGGTCAATAGATATTTAAAGTTCACAGGATTGGACCAATTTACCAACATTCAGTTGCATAATTTTTCTGATGCAAGTACACTTGGATATGGCACTGTAACATATCTTAGGATGGGGACAAACAAGGATGTCCATGTTACTTTCCTACTCAGCAAATCAAGAGTAGCAACATTGAAGCATATAACAATTCCACGTCTTGAATTGACAGCTTCTGCACTTGCTGCTCGAGTGAATAAAATGTTGAGGGCAGAGATACAGTTTTCATTGGTGGACTCAGTGTTTTGGACTGAGAGTACATCGGTGTTAAAATGCATCAAAAATGAGGACAAAAGTGAAAGAGAAATTACAAGACTGTTACAGTGGAGATACATACCTACATCTCAAAATCCTGCAGACTGTTGTTCAAGAGGTATGAAAGCAGATCTGCTGTTATCTAGTGAAGAATGGATCAGCGGACCAAATTATTTGTGGAAGCCACAGGAAGAATGGCCAGCACAAATAGTTGATTCTACTCTTAAAGTCGATGATCCTGAGGTAAAGAGGAATGTGAGTGTAAACACCACTGTTGTAAATGATGTGTCAAGTGCAACAAATGCCACTCATAGACTGATTACACATTTCTCAGACTGGACAAAGCTGAAAGTTGCTGTGGCCTGGTTTTTGAAGTTAAAAAAAATGTGGAGGCAACGGAGTCAAAAGCGGAAAGAAAATCAAAGCCTCTTTGGATTCTTTGGGTGTATTACCATCATCCAAGAAGATGGAGAAGGAGCTACACCAAACTTAACTTTGGAGGACTTGACTGAAGCTGAAACGGCTATTGTTGCATTTAGTCAACAGCAACAGTTTGGAAAGGAAATTGCTGCTCTATCATCTCCATCTGTTTTAAAGGTAAAGCGAGACAGCAAGTTGTATAAGTTGGATCCTGTCTTTCAAGATGGTCTTTTAAGGGTTGGAGGACGACTGAGGAATGCTGCTATGCCTGAGGAAAGGAAGCATCCTATCATTCTTTCTAAGGAGCAGCACAATGCCACACTCATCTTGCGGCATATTCATCAACAATTAGGTCACAGTGGAAGAAATCATATGCTTTCCAAGCTGAGAAAAAAAATATTGGATCATTAAAGGTAATGCAGCCCCCCGGAAGATTATATCTAGTTGTGGCCATTGTAGATATTGTGGAGTTAAGGTGGGTGAACAGAAGATGGCAGACTTGCCGAAAGAGAGACTTGAGCCCGATCTTCCTCCATTTACGAATGTAGGAGTGGATTATTTTGGTCCTATAGAGGTCAAAAGAGGACGCTGCATTGTGAAACGTTATGGCGTTATCTTTACTTGTATGGCAAGCAGATCAGTTCACCTGGAAGTTGCCCATTCCTTGGACACTGATGTATGCATTAACTCTCTAAGCAGATTTATTTGCAGACGAGGACAAGTTGTTCATATAAGATCAGACAATGGTACCAACTTTATTGGAGCAGAAAGAGAATTAAGAGAAGCACTCAGTTCATGGAATAAAAGCAAGATTCAAAAGGCAATGCTACAGAAAGGTGTCCAGTGGAGTTTCAATCCTCCAGGAGGCTCACATTATGGAGGAGTGTGGGAGCGTGTGATTGGAATGGTCAAAAAAAATTTGAATTCCATCTTACATAAGCAAACTTTGGATGAAGGATTTCATACCATACTATGTAAAGTTGAGGCTATTCTAAATGATCATCCAATCACAAAGCTGTCGGATGATCCCAATGACCTAGAGCCACTTACTCCAAATCACCTTCTTCAAATGAAAGGAAAACCAGTTCTACCACCTGGACTGTTTGACCAATCAGAGTTATACAGCAAGAAGAGATGGAAACAGGTCCAATATATGTGCGACTTATTATGGAGAAGATGGACAAATTAATATTTGCCTTTGCTTCAAGAGTGACAGAAATGGAACAAGGAAAATAGGAGCTTTGTTCTGGGGGACATTGTTGTCATTGTGGACTCTACGGCCCCACGTGGATCCTGGTTGATGGGACGAGTTTTGGAAGTTTTTCCTGATAAAAGTGGACTTGTACATTCTGTGCATGTACAAACTAAAACCAATATACTTGAGAGACCTGTGACAAAGCTTTGTCTATTGTATGACAGCATGGAAGAGGGCTGATTGCAAATACTATGAACTCTAACCAACGGAAGGTTGTTTAAATACAGTGTTGCTTTGGACTTATGGCTCTTTGTATTAATATTTTATTGAATTGTAACGTCTACCTGTCATGTACAATTAGGGGCCGGGGTGTAAGAGCCATTATGCCTTTATTTAAATATCTGTTGTAATTCCACTATTAGACACCGGGTGGAGTGTGGGTTTAATGGGTATATAGGTAGCCAGGGAAGAAGTGAGGGCAGGTGTAAGGAGGGAAGCAAACAATTTTTGATCGTGTTTAGGAGTGGTTATGCAAAAGGAGGTTTTTTATGTGTTTGAGCAACGGAACTGTGACAAATAAAAGGGATAAATGCAGTACTGGACAGGAAGCGTCTTCTTTTGGAACTCACGCGTCAGATAACCCTACAACACCTCTAGCCTAAGTGACAAGATGGTCGTTTGTTGCTACAATGAGTATTTGCAGCGTTTTGTATTTGCATGTGTTGTGAGTATTTGCATGTGTTGTGAGTATTTGCATGTGTTGTGAACTTTTGTAGCGCATGTGTTGTCAAACTGATGAAGATGTTTTCTTTATTTGCTGGTGCTTTTTTTTCATTTGCAGTGCTCCGAGCTCTCTCGGCCACCGTATCTACACTCACCTAAAGGATTATTAGGAACACCGGTTCAATTTCTCATTAATGCAATTATCGAATCAACCAATCACATGGCAGTTGCTTCAATGCATTTAGGGGTGTGGTCCTGGTCAAGACAATCTCCTGAACTCCAAACTGAATGTCAGAATGGGAAAGAAAGGCGATTTAAGCAATTTTGAGCGTGGCATGGTTGTAGGTGCCAGACGGGCCGGTCTGAGTATTTCACAGTCTGCTCAGTTACTGGGATTTTCACGCACAACCATTTCTAGGGTTTACATAGAATGGTGTGAAAAGGGAAAAACATTCAGTATGCGGCAGTCCTGTGGGCAAAAATGCCTTGTTGATGCTAGAGGTCAGAGGAGAATGGGCTGACTGATTTAAGCTGATAGAAGAGCAACTTTGACTGAAATAACCACTCATTACAACCGAGGTATGCAGCAAAGCATTTGTGAAGCCACAACACGCACAACCTTGAGGCGGATGGGCTACAACAGCAGAAGACCCCACCGGTTACCACTCATCTCCACTACAAATAGGAAAAAGAGGCTACAATTTGCACAAGCTCACCAAAATTGTACAGTTGAAGACTGGAAAAATGTTGCCTGGTCTGATGAGTCTCGATTTCTGTTGAGACATTCAGATGGTAGAGTCAGAATTTGGTGTAAACAGAATGAGAACATGGATCCATCATGCCTTGTTACCACTGTGCAGGCTGGTGGTGGTAGTGGTGTAATGGTGTGGGGGATGTTTTCTTGGCACACTTTAGGCCCCTTAGTGCCAATTGTTTAAATGCCACAGCCTACCTGAGCATTGTTTCTGACCATGTCCATCCCTTTATGACCACCATGTACCCGTTCTCTGATGGCTACTTCCAGCAGGATAATGCACCATGTCACAAAGCTCGAATCATTTCAAATTGGATTCTTGAACATGACAATGAGTTCACTGTACTAAAATGGCCCCCACAGTCACCAGATCTCAACCCAATAGAGCATCTTTGGGATGTGGTGGAACGGGAGCTTCATGCCCTGGATGTGCATCCCACCAATCTCCATCAACTGCAAGATGCTATCCTATCAATATGGGCCAACATTTCTAAAGAATGCTTTCAGCACCTTGTTGAATCAATGCCACGTAGAATTAAGGCAGTTCTGAAGGCGAAAGGGGGTCAAACACAGTATTAGTATGGTGTTCCTAATAATCCTTTAGGTGAGTGTATGTGCCAGTGAATCAAACCAGTAGCCTAGAAATCTAGACGCACCCTAGCGGCAGTAAATCTAATCTTGATGTGGGTCAGGCTTGTCAGGCTATCAAACCAGTGTCTAAACGGTCAATTTCACATCATTTCTCTTAGGATGAAAATAATCCTGTGATCATAAACTGTGACTAAACTGTATACAGAAAGCAATCAAAGAACGCTCTCTTTTGGAATTGCTGGAGCTGTCAATTAAACAGCACATTGTAATTCTCGTTTGCTATAGGCTACATAAATCCACAACACTTTATTTAAAAATAAATAAATAAATAAACAGATCAAATTAAACTCCTTGATGCAAATCGCAGACATAAATCTGTAGAGCAGTTTGGCCGTTCAGTGCTGTAGAAAAATGGCAATCACTAAGGGGACCGCATTGTGTGTAGATAGAAATGGCTCATTCTAAGGTAATAAAAACATAACGGTTCATTATGTAAGGTCTTTATACACCACTGAAAACATAGTTATGTATATTATATTGCATTTGTCAATCCTCAAAAAAAATTACTACACACTGCACCTTTAATGAAAGCATTTGTGTAGCCTACAGAAATGAGTTGCAATGACGAGATCCCTGCATTCATGCATGCGCCCAATGTGTCTGTGGCTACATCGGCTACAATGCTGCTCATCACTTTAATGCCACGATCTAAATATAATGCTATAATCAACACGTTTCACGATTAGTAAAAACATACTAAAAGTTTTCGAGAGAGTTAAACATGTAATAGCCTTCAAACAGGGCGTTCAAATCAGAGGTCTAAAATCCAGGGTATTTCCTAATTAGGCCTATGGCAATTTTTTTTTTTTTATGTAAAAAGCATAGTCTACTAACATTATACGTGCACCACAGGAAACATAAAACAACGCAGTTCATAACCCCTTTAAGGTTGTAAATGTATAGCCTATAGGCTACAATTTATGAATTGCAATATTTGGTGGCCAAAACAATATTTTGCCTGTGGCCTGTGGCCAAAACAATGATAGCCTTTTTGTTACATTTTACATTTGATGTTACATGAAAGGCCTACTTCAAGAATAGTTTTGTATTTAATGTATAAAAAGTAAGACCTTTAGACTAAAATTCTGTTTTTCAATAGCCTACAAATAATAAAAAACTTGGCACGGTCTTGTGTTTGTCCTGTTATTTGAGTCCAGTGAACTCTCAACCCGTCACGTCTGTTGTTCACTGTGGTGTTACACAAACTTACAGAGCTGACGCTGTGATTCCTATTTACGCTGTCATGGCACTCACATTAGGGAAAAAAGCGGAGCTGAACTTCAAATAACCGGAGAATGCTGTGCTCATTTACGACGACGGGTTCATTATTGATCCAGCGCGATGACGGGAGAGGCTGTGAAGAGGTTTTGAAGAGCTTATGTAACGGCTAATATCCCAATATCATCGCAAGGTCTTTAATTACGCCCAAGCACTTCTCATCTTTTCACACTTCAGACTGTCCTCCGCCTACCCCCCCACGCACACATGCACGCACGCACACACCCGTATAAAGGCCGAGCCCCGCGTACTGAAAGCAGGCATTTGAGACAACCTTCATCCGTGGGCACTTCGTCAGCCCGGGCACAGCCTCCTCCTACCACACCATCGTACACGTCTCCATCCTCGTCAAACTCAAGTCAGAATGCCTCCCTACGAGAAATCCATGGAAACGATGCCTTTCAAGCAAAGGAAGTGCCTGGGTAGGTCACGACTTCACAACAACATTACTTTACCAACTTCTCTACGTGGCTTGTTTTACTTTGTTGAGAATATTATAGGCTATTTTAAATAGTTTAAATATCTGTTGTAAAAAATAAAGGCTAATTTTATGTTTTCTACCTATATGCTATACCTTTAAGTTACTATTTAGGCCTCTTACTCATAGGCTTACTTCTCTTATTTGTTGTTATTGTTTATAGCAGGGGTGTCCAAAGTCGATCCTGGAGGGCCACTGTACTGCAGAGTTTAGCTCCAGCTTGCCTCAACACACCTGCCTGGAAGTTTCTATGCCTAATAATACCTTGATTAGCTGGTTCATCTGTGTTTCATTGGGGTTGGAGCAAAACTCTGCAGGACAGTGGCCCTTCAGGAGCAAGATTGGACACCCCTGGTTTATAGCCCATTTATTTTAAGTAAGGTGTTTTTTCAATGATCAGAAAAACAAATACAATTTGTTCTTCCAATGCAGCAACAAGAAAAGATGAAGTCTGCACTATTCGGTCGAAGTTTCCCAACAAATTACCGGTGAGATGCCTTTTTGAATATGAAATGTTTAAACAAAAATAAAACGGCGGTTATTTTTAACCTTAAAAATTATGTTTTGTATTTCAGGTAATTGTGGAGCGATACCTTCAGGAGAAAAAGCTTCCCCTACTGGACAAAACCAAATTTCTTGTCCCAAATGAGCTGACATTAGGACAGTTCCTCAGTCTTCTCAGGTGTGTAGACTCTCTTTCTCAATTATTAAAGTGGATGCCGTTTTGGTCTTGTCATGTGTCTGTTTATACAGCAGAGAATGAGTCAGTGCTTGTTTTCCTAAGTCAGTGTTGAATTTGTGTTGTGTGAACAGTGAATCAGACATGAGGCGCCGCCTGAAGTTTCAGGCACTTTCAAGCAATTATTTTCAGTAGCGCCAATTCATGTCTTGCTCTTTCTCTTACAGAAGTAAGATAGTGCTAGAGACATCTCAAGCTCTGTACCTACTGATCTCAGGAAAGAACATGTCCTGTTTGTCAACCAGCATGGGAGAAGTTTATTCACAGTTCAGAGACCCCGATGGCTTCCTCTACATAACCTATGCATCCCAGGACATGTTCGGGTGAAAAGACCCTCCAAAATGACCATGTGACACGGATCACCTCACATACCTCCAGACTGATGCCTTTCTGAGCTCAGAACTCACTATTGCTGCTAAATGAAGACTCTCACTGTGCATTACACCTAAAACAGACACACAGTCCACCAATCACACCTGGCCAAGAGGACTCTTCTGACCTCATTTCTTAATAGTTTAGATTTCTTTGAGGTTAATGTTGAAGTAAAATCGATCGTTTTGAAAGAGGTTACAACTGAACCGTGTAATCGGAAGAGTGAAGGCACTTGCACTGCTCAGTCATGAGTCTGAATTCTGACAGGACACAAAAAAGGATGTCCTGTCCCTAAAAGGACCTGGTATGTCCTGTTATAATGAAACCGTTTGTTCGATGCTGGTTTCCTCTCCATGATCTTTCTGTGACTGCACATCTGTGTTCCTAAAACAAACACAGAGGAGACTGGACAAAACATCTATATGAGCACCTACTCTGCAAATAACTGTCATTATGTACTCCACTTCAACTGCGGTTTATCCTCAATAAATCAGTTTAGTTCTTTTAACTGAATGTCTGTTTGATTTGAATGTGCAGTATTCTGATAATGTGGTTTATTCTGTTCATTGGGGCACTAAGATCAACATATAAACCCCCGGTTTCACAGACAAGACTTAAGCCTAGTCCCAGACTAAAATGCATGTTTGAGCGGTTTTAACGGAAAGCAACTTATCTTAAAATATGTCAGTGCCAATGTTTTGTCTCAAGATGCACATCACCAGTAATTTTCTTTTTCTAAGGCATGTGTATAAAAGCTACTTAAATGTCCTGATTGAACTAAGGCTGTGAAACCAGGCCACAGTGACATACACCATCGACAAAAAAAGGGGGCCTATTTTGCTTATTTGGTTATTTCTAAGTACAGCTTAAAATAAACAATGGCAAATAGCGAGTGAGCAATCATTTAAATACTAAGACAACAGCACACAACAGTGAGGCAAACCTCTGCTAGACCTCTGAGTCAGTGCTTTTTAGTCTCACACAGCTTCTAAAGATGCATCACCTTCTTACACATGGCTGTTATTAACCAGCATCTCTAATAGAAGGGTATAGGTTACGGAGTCAGTAAGCAGTCACATGGGGAGATGTTAAACAGGTCTGGTCTAACAAATTATATGATTATAAACAATTTAAAAGCCTAATAATTGCTTGATAGTGTCCCTCAAAATGCAACTATGCCCTTATACTTTATCCTTGTCTAGCAATGCGGTTTAAGATTAAAAGCAACATAGGGTGAGTTGAGGGTGGTAATTTTAAATCCTTCACGTCTGCATTCTTACTGTCACTTAGGACATTACTGGGAATTTTAGCACCTTCCTGCGAAGTGTGTTATGAAAGCAGAATGCATTAACTGAGAAATGACAATGAGAAAGTTCAAACGGTGGTAAATTGAGGTCTCTATTGGACCGAATGCTGATACTGTGTTAAGGTGATAATGAAGTGCACATATTGCTGCCAAAGCAAAGTAGTTATATACAGAGTTACACTATCGTTCAAAAGTTTGTTATTGAAAGAAGTCTCCTATGGTCAACAATGCTGCACTTATTTGATCAAAAAATACAGTAAAAACAGGAATATTGTGAAATATTACACTTTATGTTTTCTATTTTAATATATTAAAAAAATGATTTATTCCTTGTTATGGCAAAGCTGAATTTTCTGCATCATCACTCCAGACTTTAGTGTCACGTGATCTTTCAGAAATCATTCTAATATGCTGAGTCGATGCTCAAGAAACATTTCCCATTAATAATGTTGAAAACAATTGTGCTGTGTAATTTTTTTGTGGAAATCAGATTACATTTTTTTAAACATGATTCTGATGAATATAAAGTCTTTGTCACTTTTGATCAATTTAATGCATCCTTACTGAATAAAAGCAATTTCTTTGAAAGACAAATAGCAGTATATCAAAGATAAGCTTGATGCAGAGTAACATGCATTTGTGTCATCTTGAGATGTATACAAAATAATTATTTTGAATAATGTAAACAAATATTTTAGGCGTACTCAGTTTTTTGGGGGGATTTGAACACAATCCAGTTGACAGTGAGGGATCAATTAAAAAAATCCTGTGATCTTGTGTTGCAAAAGGGTTCATGTTACATCAAACTAAGAAAGTAATAGTCAGCTGCACAAGAAGAAAAAAAAAAAAAAAAAGTCAGTGATCAACTCCCAACAGCTGCCAAAGAAAACACGAGACGCTGTACAGTGAAGCACCTGAACATGCCTCAACATAACTTGATAAGCAGAGTGAAATATGAAGCTGTCATTGCATTACCACCATTCCAAAAAGACCTCAGTTTTTCCACTCAAATTCAAAAGTTCTAGCAATGCAAGTACATAGTTTTCTGTCAGCACTGACAACAGATGACAGATATATGTACACATCTTTCACAACCATCAGTGGTGGTGTTCGTTTCCAAAACTCAAGAAGTCTTTGAAGCACAATTTACAAATAAACTCTTTTATTGGTCAATGTAATTACTGGATTCAGATGAAGGTGAGGATTTCAATCACTTAATCCCAATATAGAAAATAAAGATACACCCTCAAAATTACAGAATATGTATACTGATATACTTTAGAGATATTAAATCAAAAAACATTTCTTATTAAATTTAAAAAAAAAATCAAAAATACAAAATACAGATATAATAGCTATAAAGGAAAAGAATAAGTTAAGGAAGTTTTGCACAAAAAAAAAAAAAAAGCAATTATGTTTAGAAATATATCATATAGGGAATATTTTTCACATTTTTGTTTCTTTAAAGAGCCCCCTTAACATCCTCAGTTTTTGCCTGCTGCCTTATCTCAATCCAATGTCCATTAAAAGTACCATAGAAGTTTTGCAATCAATTTAATTTATTTCTATGCTCATAGTGGTTTCTCCATTTCTAAGCCATATTAAAAAAAAAAAAAGGAAGAAAAAAACAAGTCTCTCACTGGCACATAAGTTCTTCTTGGTTTGTCTTCTCAGTCCTATCATTCTAAGCCAAACTTTTTTGATGTATACCCCTTACTACAAATTTATGTTTAAGACAGAAATCCAGTTCCTGATGCAAGCAAAACGAATGGTCAAAAAAGCTAGAAGATATGGTTTGGGCAATTTGGAATGTAGCTGAGAGCCACTGATCCAATCAACTCAAGCCGGCTCTTCAATTCTGCTCCGACCGTTTGGAAGGTGGCACAAGGTGAGCGGGCAGTTTAGCTGGAAGCTCGTGCCCCTCTAGCTTTACCTTGATCAGGTGATTTGCCAGCGCAAACTCTTCATCGTCCAGGTAGCCATCTTTGTCAACATCTGCCAGAGTCCAAATCTTTCCAAGCACTGTGTTTGGCAGCTTGGACTTCACCATCTCCTTCTTAGCTGTGGCACCAGATACTTTCCCATTAATTGGCGAGAGGGTGTAGAATATTTCGTCATATGATGGCTTATCACGGCCCACGATCCACTCCAGCTCATCAATGCCTTCCCCTGCACCTTCTCCATATCCGTGACCAAACGGCCCGTTCATGGTTCCCTCAAACGCACCACCCTTCACTGACTGGCTGGGCATGGCGGCTTCCTCTTTACGGACCAGTGTCATGAGCTTAGCAATGTCATTACCTAGCATGTCTTCCACTGACTCCATTAATTTTGGCTTCATGACAGGAAATTTGGTGAAGTCCTGAACAGCTAGCAACTCCTGTAAAGAGAGATTGTGTTATGTTTTTATTTGGAAAGTTTATAAAATGTACATTTATTGGATACATATGTATAGCTTCATACCTGCATTTTCTTTAGGTTAGGAAAGTCTCCTGGTGAAATGTTGTGCTCTTTCTGAATCTTTTCATAGATTGCACCCAGGTTGTTAATAAGCTCTTTCTTTTTTGAGTCTTTGCCAAATACACTTGGCATCTCTTTCTTCAGAGCACTAATAATGTAAGCATGTACCTAGAAGAAAAGTATTCAGTGGACTCAAATTAAATACAAGTAGCATATGTGCCGTTTAGCATGTCAAAACTACACTTCTCACAAGCATTAGGTTACTTCATAAAATGAAAATAACATGCAAAACTTTATCTGTGAGATCAAAATCCCGCACACACTCAATGGGAATAAAGTTCATGAAAGTATCCAGTTATCTTTCATTTTCAGTTTTTCTTCTGCAAAACAATATACAAATAAATACACACTAACGTTTAAAAGTTTGGGATTGGTAAGTTTTTGGTTTTTATATATATATTTTATGCTAACCAAGGCTGCATGTACTTTCTTAAAAAAATAAAAAAATAAAATAAAAAATGAAAAAAAAAAAAAAAAAACAGTAAAAACTATAATAAGGTGAAATACCAATAAAATAAATTTTCTTTAAAAACAACTTTTCTATTTTCCATTTCAGTATATTTAAAAATATTATTTCTTCATGGAAAGCTGAATTTTTACTTTTATAATTTCATGAAAAGAAAGTTCAAAATAACAGCATTTATTTAAATATAGAAATAATTTGTAACAATGTAAATGTCTTTACTGTCACTTTTGATCAATTTAAAACATTCTTGCTGAATATAAAAAATATCTTGCTGAACTTTTGAACGGTAGTGTACACATGCAAAAATGTCAGTCTCACCTTAGCGAGACGTGCTCTTTTGATCAGATCATTGAGCTTCCGTAGGGCTGCATTTCTGGGAAGACTTTGAATATCGCTGAAGAGGTCCTTCTCCTCCGCTTCAAACAGCTTCCTGTTATCTGCGATCAGAAGCGGTTGAGCCCAAAAGGAGCCGATATACACTCGGACCACCTCAGGGGTGTTGATGATCTTCCCCAGTGACCACATGAGGGCACCATACACCCTCATCAGCTGCTGGGTGCTGATCTGGTCAGCTTTGTTCAGAACCACACGCATCTTGTCCTCGTGGTTTTTCAGGGCCTTGATTACCTCTGAGAACTCATCAGAGATGTCCAGCTTGTGGGCATCGAAGAGCAGGATGATTCTGTCCACTCGTTCGGCGAACCACTCAAGAACTGCTGCAAAGTCATAGCCTGAAATTGAGAGAAGATACAAGACGTGCATTAGATTGGGTCCTAGACAAAGCTTTGGAAAGAGGAAATCAGCAGAGCTGCATGCAACATGTTTTATTTTAGAAAAGGAGGTCAGGGATAATGGATTTTGATTAGCGACAGCATCATCTGATCTCAGTGAATTCAGATAATTGTAAACAGCAACTATAAAGCCATGCCTTCAGAAGAAGGAGGAGATCTGCTGCTTGTGAAATCCCCGGTGTCTCTGCACATGAATAGAAAGTCACCTATTGTCATCAAACATCTATTTTCTTCTGTAGAGAACCAGTGGCGGTCCTGCCTCAGTCACAATCAAAGAACAATTACATTTTCAAGTAAACAAAGGGTAATTTCTGCCTCAGCAATTTAGACGACAATAATAATATTAAACAATAATCATATTAAACTAAAATTATAATATTTACTTTGGTACATTTATTAATTTAAAATGTTAATAAAATAAATATAATAAAGAAAAATATAAAAGCTATTTTTAACATACAATGATTGTGATATAAATTGTTGTTTTTGAAAGTTGCACTGAAAAACTAAAAATGTAAAAGATAACACAGATAAAGTCTATGGAATGTAGCTAAAGTGTCAAACATAGAATTAAATAGAAGTAAACAATCAGAAATCAGGCTGTCAGAACTATAAAAAAATTAAATATGGATAAGAGGTCAATAAGAAATAAATTACATAAAATTTTAAATGGATTAAATCAACTAAATGTTTATATTAATTTTAAATGACTACATTTATTTCATTTAGTTCTTACATTTTAAATGAATAAAATGTACCAACATTTTTTTTTTTTTAACAATGACCACAATATAAAATGTTGATTTTGAAAGTTGCACTGAAAATCTACAAGCACAGTTTGAGTAGGCACGATACTTCTGACCCAGGAAAACGTTTATGAAATTCAGAAAAAACACCAAAGAAATTGAAAGCTGCAGTGGTCAGTAAGAGGTGCTTCTGGGAAAACATTTTCTGAGCAAAATCTCACATGACCCTGTACCACACAGGAACTTTTAGTTCCACATTTTATTAACTCTAAGCCATTTCATGACCCTATTTCCAGACATTCAGGGTAAACACCTTCCCACAAGGATGAACTCCAGTAAACGTAAATGGCAAGATGACATCATAACAGCAACCCATGGAAACACTAGAGCACAAAGGCCGCTTTAGCTGCAGTCAGACAGAAATTCTCAAACAGCCTTTCATGCTTAATCCCACACAGCCACAACTGTGGCCCAGTCTGTTGTGTCTCTGCTGGGACTAGTGGTGTGGAAGCCTCAGGGTCTGTAGCACGACTGCTGCTTGTCTATGGTATGCAGGGGCACCTTGATCTGGTTACTGTCTCCACTGGCCCCAGAAAGAACAAAAGAGTCATGTGACTCTTGAGACATATCCTGTAACAATGCCACATTTCTGTTTCTTAACAGCTGTCTCTTTGTGATGTTGCTATCTGTATCTACAGTCGTACTCTGCAGTGAGTGGACATTTGGGCCAACTCAGCATTTCCTTCTGATTCTTCCTGTTCACAGCTGAATGAGAATGGAGTTAAAGCATACTATCAGATAGTGACTGTGGAATATTAGACGATGCAAGCTACCGGTCATATGATAATAAAACACTTCTCGACCCACAAAACATTTTTAGTCGTATAAAAAGAGGAAACTGGGAACAATGTGGTCAGGATTATTTTGCCACAATAGTTTTTTCCTATTAACATTAGGCCAGTTCGACTGCTTTTACATGTGGGATTTATGCACGGCGAACAAACTTGCCTGAGAAGCTCTGACATCCTGTTTCTTCATTTAATGCAGTACAGCATAAATGACTATTATTAGTAGAGAAAAGATTTTCAAATCTTTCCTGCATTAAGAAAATACACTTAAGATTTCACACAATAGAGTGTGCAAGAAAGGATGTCAGACTTGTTTTACTCGTTTTCTACCTAAAAAAACCCTCCAAAGATTTGCATAGGATCAATGCAAGTATTAATGCTAAAACGCACTGAATAATAGTTTCCTACATGAAAGACAAAATAAACTGAAGAGAGCACAAGTCCTATAATTATGTGAAGTGACAAAGAGAGGCAAAATATATTTATGATCAAAGATCAAGAATATGAGGGTGTATAATTATTATGAAATTAATATAAAATTGTACAATTTTTTATATATATACATTTTAATTAATTTAACATTTTAAAATAATAAAATAAATAATGTAATTATTATTAAATGAATGTGTAAAAATCAAATAAGCCAGAAAGCACCCAGGGCTGCTGACCTCTGCTGATCCTTTGTTTCTCCCCGACAGGATGCCTGGAGTATCGATGATGCTGATACTCTCCAAGACAGGGTTGTTTAACTGAGCACACATAAACCTACGAGAAAGAGAGGGAGAGAGGGAGAGAGAGATACATAGAAATTAAGCATACAAGATAATGTAAGAGATTTTCTGAAGCCAAAATATAACAGTTGTCTTTCTCTTCTCTTCTTTTTTTTTCATTGTCTGAGGATCCCATGGAGAGCGGAATTAAAAACGTTTGACAAACAGCTCTTATTAACATGGGGAGAGAATTTCAGACATTTTAAAAACCACACAAACATTTACTTCCTTCAGTACATATATAAATGTTTCAGTAAGCATGAGAGATCGGGACTGCTGTATGCTGTAATAACACAAAATGAACTTTGGCTATACAAAGACACAGATTGTTTACAGTGATTTACAGTCTTTCTCCCAGTCAGCCTACAGCACTGCCCAACTGCTTACTAATACGCATATGCAAATCTCTGTCACAAGGCTGAAGCTTACAGCTAGAACTTTCTTAAAGAAGCACAGAAACTACTAGAACAAAGCTGTTACGCACGGACATCAAGAACAAGACACTAATAGGATAAGGAAAAAACACCATTTACACTCAATATATGCCTGAAGCCATTGCAAAACAGAACATGTTAAAAAAAAAACTGTTTCTGGCTTCATGATTACATTTCATTTTACTTAGTTTGACAGTGTTCTTTTGTGTCATCTAATAACAAACTTTAAGAAATTACAACTTTAAGAAAGAACAACATTCACCCAACATTTTTCACCAGACCAAAATAAATTCCTTGAAGACAGTGTAAGGTCCCTATTTTCACACTTTTGGTGGGTGTTGGTCACATGATTATTTGTGGTCATTATGAGATTATTATCAGTGTAAACTGGTTCCATGTTTCAGACTTTTGAATATTTCATAATGTGAAACTCACATGTATATATTGTAATATTAAAAATTCCTGTTTTTCAGAGCAAAGGAATTGTCCGAAAAGGTTGAATGTGTAGAATATTCACATTATATAATGCATAATTACGATATTATTAATATACACTAACAGTGAAAGGTTTTAGAACAGTAAGATTTTTCAAATGTTTTTCAAAAGTCTCTTCTGCTCACCAAGGCTGCATTTATTTGATTCAAAATACAGCAAAAACAGTATTATTGTGAATAATTTTTAACAATTTAATATAACGTTTTTCTATTTGAGTATATCTTAAAATTAAATTTATATGATTCAAAGCTGAATTTTCGGCATCATTACTCCAGTCTTCAGTGTCACATGATCCTTCAGAAATCATTGTACACAAATTCTACACAACTGTTTTCAACATTGATAATAACAATAAATGTTTCTTGAGCAGCAAATCATCATATTAGAATGATTTCTGAAGGATCATGTGACTGAAGACTGGAGTACTGATGATAAATTCAGCTTTGAATATATATACATACACACTCACCTAAAGGATTATTAGGAACACCATACTAATACTGTGTTTGACCCCCCAGACCAAAACTGCTTTAATTCTACGTGGCATTGATTCAACAAGGTGCTGAAAGCATTCTTTAGAAATGTTGGCCCATATTGATAGGATAGCATCTTGCAGTTGATGGAGATTTGTGGGATGCACATCCAGGGCATGAAGCTCCCGTTCCACCACATCCCAAAGATGCTCTATTGGGTTGAGATCTGGTGACTGTGGGGGCCATTTTAGTACAGTGAACTCATTGTCATGTTCAAGAAACCAATTTGAAATGATCCGAGCTTTGTGACATGGTGCATTATCCTGATGGAAGTAGCCATCAGAGAATGGGTACATGGTGGTCATAAAGGGATGGACATGGTCAGAAACAATGCTCAGGTAGGCCGTGGCATTTAAACGATGCCCAATTGGCACTAAGGGGCCTAAAGTGTGCCAAGAAAACATCCCCCACACCATTACACCACCACCACCAGCCTGCACATGGTAATGATGGATCCATGTCCTCATTCTGTTTAAATTCTGACTCTACCATCTGAATGTCTCAACAGAAATCGAGACTCATCAGACCAGGCAACATTTTTCCAGTCTTCAACTGTCCAATTTTGGTGAGATTTGTAGCCTCTTTTTCCTATTTGTAGTGGAGATGAGTGGTACCCGGTGGGGTCTTCTGCTGTTGTAGCCCATCCGCCTCAAGGTTGTGCGTGTTGTGGCTTCACAAATGCTTTGCTGCATACCTCGGTTGTAACGAGTGGTTATTTCAGTCAAAGTTGCTCTTCTATCAGCTTGAATCAGTCGGCCCATTCTCCTCTGACCTCTAGCATCAACAAGGCATTTTCGCCCACAGGACTACCGCATACTGGATGTTTTTCCCTTTTCACACCATTCTTTGTAAACCCTAGAAATGGTTGTGCGTGAAAATCCCAGTAACTGAGCAGATTGTGAAATACTCAGACCGGCCCGTCTGGCACCAACAACCATGCCACGCTCAAAATTGCTTAAATCACCTTTCTTTCCCATTCTGACATTCAGTTCGGAGTTTAGGAGATTGTCTTGACCAGGACCACACCCCGAAATGCATTGAAGCAACTGCCATGTGATTGGTTGATTAGATAATTGCATTGAACCTTTTTTCACTAGCATATGGCAGGGCACTGGTAATCCCAGCCAGTCTCAATCCGCTTGTGTAAACTCAACACCTGACACACACACACACACACACACACACACACACACAGAAATCTGTTACAGCTAGTATAGTCAATGTGGAAGTTGTTCTGACTGGCATCACACAACATCCAACTACATACTGTCTGGGCTAAATGTCCTGGTTAGGTGTTGCCTCATGTACTGTAACTGTGTGATGGGAGGTAGTTTAAAAAGTTAGTTTGGAAAAGGAGACAAATAAATTCAAGTTCAAGAATTTGGTCTGTGTGACCAAGCGTATGCAATGATGACTCAATCAAACACACACGGAAACGATGACACATCCTTATAGAAGGCAAATAATAACTGAGCAATTGTGAGGTCATAAGTAAAAACAAATGGCTACAGTAATGCTTCTTTTGTCCATCTATTAAGTCACTCAAAAATACATATATATATATATATATATATATTTTATTTATTTATTATTTATTTTAAAGTAAAGCAATTATTTCGTAGTAATTATCAAAATATTATTATTTGAAACGATAAACTAGTCACCACTGTTCTGTTTGTAAGTGTGGTATAACCAAAGAAGAAAGCAAATAGTTGCCATGAGACAGGAAAACCATAAAACAGAGAGAGGAGGCTCATGACTCTGTCAAAGACTTATTAAAATATAGATTTAAATATTCTGCAAAATGTTTTATTTTTATAAATATCACCATCACTTGAAAAAATGACGGTCAAATGAAGTAATCCTATGAAAATCTTTTTTTCTTTGTTGTGACTCAATGTAATATCTGTAAATATAATATATACCTTTTTACTTTATGGTTACACCAAAAAGGTACACCATTACTTTTTACTTAATTCTTATATAATTTGAAATTTTTACAGTCAAAATTTTTGTAGAACATGTTTTGTGGTTACAAATTACATTACAATAACTTGACACGTGTTTTAAACTGGTAGATCGTCTGAATTCATCATTGGTCTGTGTCAAACATTTGTCAGGTCAAACTAACAGCTGCTCAAGTCCGCAAGAGCCAAAAAAGCGCTACGCACTTCACCGTATTTCCTTAGTTTAACCTACTACCACACCTGTCATTCCATACACAGTGTCACTTGAGGTATTTATCAGTGGACCCTTTTATGCTACATAATAAATGGTGTATTACCTATTGAGGAAAGCGTTACCAAAGGCGTTGAGTTTTCGGAAAGGCTTTTTTGGATCGACAACCAGCGCATTACCAGGTATCATGCCTTCCTGTTCACCGTGCATAACCGCTATGAAGGAATCCGTCGTCGGCTCTGGGCCTATTCTCATCCCGGGGAAATCCTGCTCCATTAAATGCCTAATGAAGGTGGTCTTCCCGGTCGAGTACTGTCCCACCAGCAGCACCATAGGCTTGTTGTCAAAATCAGCATCTTCTAAAGCCGGTGAATGGAAGTCGTGGAAATGATAGGTGTCCTCCAAAGGGAAGAGTTTGGTGCGGTAGAGGCGCTTCAATCCCTCCGCTACGTTTTGGAAAAGGTCTGGGTCTTTCTTCCCTTCTCTTTTAGACCAACTGAACATGACGGTCGTTATGCGACGATTCTAATTCGAAAGGAAAAGACACGAATCCAAAATGCGTTTAACAGGCGACGTCCTTTCGAAAGTTTGACTGTCCCACCCCTGTAGTCATCCACCTCTGCCTGCGTTACGACTTGCAGCAGCACTTCCCTTTGGCAAACCCCTGAACTGTAATACAAGGCGAGGCTGTCGCAACACTCTTCTATGACTGCACGTCCTGTGAAGATGCAGTAATTCTAATTGGATCGGATCTCTTTGCAACTTTCTACTAGTATCTAAACCGTAGTTTGCATGCGGAACTTCTAATATACTTCATAATAAAAGCCTTGATTTTGCCAAACCAAACAATGGAATTGATTCATGTTGAATTGCCTAAAGCATTAATATGAGGGCGGATAACATTAGATCATGCATACTAAATACATTCTTGAAATAAGCTCGCCAGGTATGGAACATAAGGACTGAATCACTGTGGCTACGTGGCTCTTATGAATGCTAGTTACTAATGAATCGTTGTTTTTTTTATAACATTTTTTTTTTTTTAACAAAAATAATAATTAATCTAGTTAATATGCATGAGTGTTTTTCATGTTTTTCGTTACTATTCTGTAAAAAAAAAAAATCAATAAATAAAAAATGTATTTCACTTTCACAGGACGTTTTGGTTACTCCATTTGAACTGAACAAAATGTGCATTTTCCAACGGTTTGCAACATTTACACCACCCATTAAGATAATAATATAATAATTTTTATATAAATAATAATCTAATTCAGAAATTCAAAACGTTTAAAAACGAAAAGTTAAATAAATGTGTTTGCCTAATTGATTAGATAACAGTGGACCCTTGTGGACACCAGTGGCAATTACACTCTAGTCAAATTCTTCTGCCAGTTGCACAACACAACCGGATATAGAAGAATCTTTCCTTTACTACATCTGACAGCACTCACATTAATACTTTATTTTATTTTATTGTTAAATAACACGTATATCTAATTATTTCTAAATGCAATAATGCATTTTTACAAACCATGTTTTTGTATTACCAATGAAGATGACAAAACTATGTTACATATTTGTACATTTATATGCATTATAATTCATACAGGATAATATATGTAATAGATAATAACTTATGAAGAAACAGTTCCACGTGCAGGATAAGGTGCGGAGGGGGTAAGTGATTCATAGGCACATGCAGCACTTCCGGCTTCAGTCACATGTGACTCTCTGCAGGTAACAGCTTCTCCACTGGCACTTCAATAGTTTTCCACGTGGAGTGGCTGTTACACCCAGTGAGCACCAGAAGCAGCTCTTAACACCTCCTATGCTTGTCCAATGTCCAACCAATTTTATTCTGTTAACAGAGATAAGAGATCGAGAGTTAGAACAACCTTCTTGCCACAAATTGCATTATGCCGTTTTGAGGATGGTCATTTGATTCGAAGGACAGAGAAACTGCAGGTTTTGTACTTGGTACGCATTTATTTAAACTGTAAATCTGTACTGTTAATCATTCCTTTGCTATCTCTTTCTTATAAAGGATACTTTGACATATTGAACTTTACACCTTGACTCTGTTGAAAGTTTATTAAAGTCTTAAACAAATTTGTTAGAATGAAAACTGTGCCTGTTCCTTCTGTAATACAACAAACAATAAAACATATTCTTTGTTGACTACTATCACTTCATTATACGTTTAGAGACGTTCACTCTGTTATTTGGTAATACAAATCCTTCCCAAAAACAAAACCGCATACAGAATATATTACGTAAACGAGACTTTTCCATAATCACAAAAGTACTAAAAGAAGTACTAACAATAAATTGTTAAATATAACTCACCATTTCGTGTTCTCCTTTGTATCAGAAGGTGGAAATTACGGTTGAAGCAGTGTGATGAACTATTTAGGCACACACGACTGGAAAAAGAAAAAAATAGCATAAAAGAGGAGCATGTATGAACTTCTGTCATTCGAAAGAAGAGTGTCAGAGAGTACGTTGTTGGTAGATTAATTATTATACATTCATCCAATAAGTAACAAGCTATAAGGCCCATCCCATCCCATACTGCACTGTTTGCACATCCACCTGACCTATCTTCACCTTGAACACCTTGCAGAGTGAAAACGGACATTGGACACTTTGGATGTCATATATGTTGAGCAAATTATGCTTATACTGTCCTTAAAATGAACACTGTTGTTAAAAGTATTTTAATTACGACTAAACATCATTGTGATGTTAGGGAAATTTACAAAACAGTCATGAGAATACTGGTTAGATGATTTCATTTTAACTAATGCTGTTACTCATTCTGCTTTCTGAACCACATGCCGTTTCTCTGAGGAACATATAATATTTTCTTCTCAGAAATGTGGTGCTTACAAAACATGACATTTTAAAAGACGGTTAATGCCAAATATATATATTTTAAGTGATATGGGAGACCAAATTGGTTGGACCTGTTTAGAAAAGATTCTTCATTTTTTTATTAGATTTCACCCACGCTGAAAACTGACATGTTTTGTGATTTAAAAAAAAAAAAAAAAGTTTTTTCATAATGTTCCATGTTCTATAGACATAATGATATTTATACTGTACAAACTGTATATTCTATCCCCTAACCCTAATCCTACCCATCACAGAAAAAATTCTGCATTTTTACATTTTAAAAAACACATCATTTTCCTAATAGGGACCACACACACACACACACACACACACACACACACACACACACACACACACACACACACACAAACTTGAACTTTTCTTCAATTTAATGCATCTTTGCTGAAAATATCATAAATATAATTTTTTTTTTGTCTTATTTACCTCAAATTAAATAACATTAAGCAGCAAAAACCGTTTTCAACATTGACAATAAGACATGTTTCTTGACTGGAAGAATGATGCTTTGCATCACAGAAATAAATTACATTTTAAAATATATTACATTTTTGTTAAGTAAATACTGCATTTTTGAGTTTTTGACCAGTAGTGTATGTATATATAATATAATATAATACTGATAACTAAAAACAACTGTATAAAAATCGGAATAATTGCTTTTATTGTGTAGTTTCTACCCTCTATTGTAGCTAATCATGTGGTAGTAGACTACACTTGTCGGAGAAAGGCGCATTTTCGCGAATTGGCCGTCGCGGGATTCCGTTGTGTGTGGAAGCGTCCCAGACTCCAGTGCTGATATCAAATGTAAGTAGCTGTTGAACGATGTACATGGCTAATTAATGATGAAATTAAGTAAATATATTGTACCTGATATACTATAGCGCTATTGCTTAATAAAGAAAACTATGAACCGCTCTATAGAAGATACTAGTTAGGCAAAAAATAATTAGCTTTTGCTGGAGGCTGTTCAGCGTTAGCCTGCCAGCTAGCTGAATTTGATGCTGTATTCATCAGTACAAATAATATAATCACACTTATTGTGACGGTCAGATATGATTGTTATGTAGTGATGATATGATCATGTGACAGTCAGGAAAGTAGAATTAAATAATATTGTTTCGAGCTGGAGCAACTTTAGTATCTACAAAAGTGTATCATTTTTTTGTATTTTAAATTGTACATTTGTAAATTATTTAAAGATTTTTCTGGAGAGAATAAAGAAATCGTCTCCAAAGCCCCTTAAGCAAGAGGAGTTTTATATTTATTTTCTCTTGATTTGTTAACTTTAAAAATGCCATGATGTGTATTGTTATAATGCTATAATACACTTATTTTCAGCACAATGGCTGATTGCACTACATTAGACAGTTTGCTGGAAATGGGCTTCGACAGAAACAGAGCGTAAGTGATGTCTCTACAGTGATGTTTACACACTGATCCAGTATTTTGCACTCACCCAGTGATTGTTTTGTAGGGAGAGGGCAGTAGCACATACTGGAAACCAGGGCATTGAGAGAGCAATGGACTGGTGAGTCATCGTGGATACATTTTGCCAGATGTAACAGGCTTACCCGGTCATGACTTGATACCCTAGGCGAGATTAGGCATGACCAAATCATTTTATTTTAATACTGAATAATTTGTAATTGTTTTTTTTTTAATTTATTTATTTTTTTACATAAACTCTGATAGCCAGTATGCATTTCCATTGTATGATAAAGGTGTGATTTAATTGCAGTTAAATATAGTATATAATTAATAACAATAAATAATTGTAATAAATAAAAAATATAAATTTTTGAAGTTCCATTTACATTTCTTTAACTGTACAGGTTAATGGAGCATGAGAATGATCCAGATATAGATGAACCGTATGTTCCACCTGCTGGGAATACTATTGGCTCAACAGAAGAACCGATCCAGTCTCCTACAGAAACCTCTGAATGTATGTTCTTCTAATGCTCCTCACTCTCAATTTCATGAAAACATTGTGGGCAGCATTTCATCACGTTACTTTCTCTTTCACTTTTGCCTTTAACTGAAACAAAAACCAGCTATTGAAGATGTAGAACAAGAAGGAGATGCCAAGCAACCTATGACAGAAGATGAAAAGAAGGAACAAGTAAAACGGTTTGTGCTTTGTACAGCTGACCTTAAAATGTATGAATGTAATAAAACATACATTTAAAAGCTGACAAAAAGTATTGCTTTTCTCCCAGACTGGAGGAGTTGATGAAGGCGAGGCAGGAGGAGAGGAGAGAGAGAGAGCGACAGGAGGAGATCGAAAGAGAAAAGCAGAGGAGGAAACAGGGCCAAGAGCTGCTGCAGGTTAAACAGAAGCTGCAGGACGATGAAATGAAGAAGCTGGCGGACCAGCGCAGGAAGGAGAAGATGGAGGACAAGCTAGCCAAGTAAGATGAGCATGGATACAGGTCAGTGTATATTTTGGCCATTCGATTTTCCTTATAGAAACGGGCATTAACAAACAAAAAACGGCTCCTTTTTCGTTCGGAGGTAGAAAAATGAATATTCGATTTCTAGACGTGGGTGGGAATTATACACCCCTTTCTGCTGTTTGGTCAGCCGAAGATCAAACTGTTCTGTCATCAGTTCTTCCTCAGTTCAGCACTGCAGAATAATAGTCCTCTGCTGCTGCAGTTCTTAACGCCTTTATTGCAGCTAC
This sequence comes from Paracanthobrama guichenoti, assembly GCA_018749465.1. Lineage (NCBI taxonomy): Eukaryota > Metazoa > Chordata > Actinopteri > Cypriniformes > Gobionidae > Paracanthobrama > Paracanthobrama guichenoti. Next base: position 31,248,787 of record CM031956.1, on the reverse strand, counting down.
ATTTTATCTTTTATTAATCGAACAACCAGACTAACGAATGGCTCGACACAACCCGTACCGGGGCAGAGCCTAGACAGGGCTTTCTTCTGTGTATAAATTCACATAGGCCTACACTTCGCATCAGCTGGGTATGGCAGGATGACAGCTGTCCACTCTGGTTGCCCAGTGTTTTAAATGTGTTAATTAAGATATAAATTAATATAATTAGTTATTTTAAACACTAATACAAAAAGGAAATAATAATGCATTGACATGGGTATGTTGGGCCTATAACATTCACGCAAGGACAAGAATCCGTACAGCTGTAGCAGTGGAGGACTATTATTCTGCAGTGCTGAACTGAGGAAGAACTGATGACGGAACAGTTTGATCTTCGGCTGACCAATCAGCAGAAAGGGGTGTATAATTCCCACCCACGTCTAGAAATCGAATATTCAAGCCGTTTATTCATTTTTCTACCTCCGAACGAAAAACGAAAAATCAAGCTGAATTCTTGTTTTTTCATTTTGTTTTAAAAAAATGAAAAAAGCGAAAAAGGAGCCGTTTTTTTTTTTTTTTAATACCCGTTTCTATAAGGAAAATCGAATGGCCAAAATATACAGTGCCCGTTTAACATTCTCAGTCATGCTGTATGGTGTAAATTATTAACCATATTTCAGTGGTTCTCCATTGATTTGATTCCAAGGCCCCATGACTTTTTAGTATTTTTTTATTAACTACATAACATAACTAGGAAAATATTCATGGTATGCCAATGCTGCTATAAGAGTTTATTAATTTACATTATTTTTCCAGGTCTAGAAATATATATATATATATATATTTTTAAGTGATGCTTTTAAGAATAATTAGTTGTTTGTGGAAAAAATATTCAGATAAACATTTAATAATTTTTAGTTGTTTTGGCTTTTTGGAGCACTTTTATCAGCCCAATGCACACAGCCATATTGCGCCATCAGCCTATTTCACAGCTGCCACAGAGGATGCACTAATACGGATCATTAGGCCGGGATATTAGAGGTATAGTGGACCTTTAAACTTGGCAAATAGGACAGTGAGGCCATGATATTATTATAGTTATACTGCCCTAACGAAAGACACATTTTGAGCAAATAGATTTTTATTAATTCATGTGCATCCATATTCTCATTTTCTTCATAGTAAAATGGCAGTGACTCGGGTTATAGTATGTTCCTGTGCGCACCTGAAGTTTCTTGTGTGTATGCGAAAGCCTATATACTTTTTAGTTTTGCAAAGGTCCTTTCAGGGGCTCTGTATGTTGAGAACCACTGATTTAAATGAAAGTAATAACCTGTGATCCTTTCTCAGGCAGCGGGTTAAAGACAAGATTGCACGAGACAGAGAGGAGAGGGCACGAAAGGTATTTATTTACTTACGATGCTTTCACTTTGCTCAGGTCACATTAATATTAATATATTTCATATGCATCCCGGACCAAAGTTCAGTTTTCACTGCAGAGGCAAATGCAAATTATTGGCATTGAAGTTCATAGAGATTTTTTTTTAACTGATTTAAAATCATGTCTTGAAGCATTGGAATCTATGAAAACTGATCACCCAACTGTGAATATTTTAATCAAATCATCTCTTGAATCAAAATAATTTAGTAGTATTTTCTGCTGGGTACCTGGCCACTCAGGATTCTTTGGTAATGAGCAAGCAGACAGTGTTGCCAAAGAAGCATTATCTACAGAACCAGTAAAATGCACTATACCTTTCACAGATCTGAGACAACATTAAATGCATAAACCAAAGTTGAATCAGAATGAGATCAGTGCTTAAACAACAAATTACATTAAATATGTTGGGAAAAAACATATTTCATTTTAATAATTGCTGAGATCAAGTCATTTACACACAATGCTGGATAGGACACTCTCAACTCACACATACATTTCTACTATCAAGAGAAAATTCACCAAAGTGTTCACCTTGTCAGACTCCAATGTCCATTAAACATTATTTTGCTGGACTGTAATATTTCTACACCTCTGAGAAACATGTTTTATTCTGTTGATACTTTTGAAAAGGTTTTTAACCAAGTAAATCCAAATATAGTCTTAAGGTGATGATATACTTTTTGAGCAATGTTGTTGGACAGTGGGCGACCAGGTGAGATACAGGGCCCACAACCAATCTAAAGTATCCAGATAGAAATTTGTTGCCCATTCTCAACGGGAAAGTGCCCAAGCAACATCGTTCTTTAACATTGCTCAAAAAGTTGTGCTGTGTATTGTCACCTTCAAGGTTTTTAGAAAAAATTAATCTTAAACATCTTATTTAGTTTTATTTTTGAATAAACCTGGCTCTCACCATGAACATAGCCAAATAAGCTGCAATGGCGTTAAAAAGAAAAAATATATATCTTTCTTGTACGTAGTACAATATACCAAGTATATAAATAATAAATTACAAAAACCTCTGTTTGTTGGCAGTTTGGAAGTGGTTCATCAAGCACAGGACTGTCATCTCCCCCCTCTGAAGCCCCTCTACAGTCTTTACCTGAGAACCAAGGGGCTCCTCCTGCTAAGAAAGACTACGATGAATGTAGGATACAGGTACTGCCACAACACCTGCAAGGATGCAGACTTCAGTTTAATTGAGCAGATAGAAAATATTTAAAATATTCTTTTGTGCTTGAATGATTCCTCAAATGTATCAGGAAATTGAAACTCTTCTCTTACCCTCCTTTGGTCATTAGGTGCGTCTCCTAGATGGAACCACCTTGAGTACTGTCTTTAAGGCTCAGGAACCTCTGGCTGCTGTGAGAGTCTATGTTCAGATGAATGGGGCAAATGGACAGGATTTCAACCTTATCACCCCGTATCCTAGACGTGTGTACACAGATCTAGACATGGAAAAACCTCTGCGTGAGCTTGGTGAGACTACTTATATTAGGCTGATGTTGACTAATGATATAGAAACAAAATGATCAGTCTCCGAGGAATCGTCAGACTTTGTTCTCAACATCTGTAATTTATGGAGCGTTCGTTTTACTTGACAGGTCTGGTGCCTTCTGCCGTCCTTGTGGTTACCAAGAAATGAAGTGAAACGATTATAGAAACAAGCTGTTCTTCCAGACATCAATGCAAGATCAAGAGGATCTATGGAGACTATGTATCAATGGACTTGTACTGCAATGATTTCACTTGACAAAGCGCCAAATATACAATGCAATGAGTTGATCAGTAATTTCATTAAAAGTAAACCTGCCGATACCGCTCAATAAAGGGCCAAGTGAGTTCACAATGATGAACATTGAGGTTAAGGTGGTTGCTGCCTTTGTTTTGCCACATGGGAAAATATGACATTTTCAACAATAAAATTCATCTAACTCATCTTAGTTGTATGATTTGAATTTCTTTGATGGCTTTGGAATTGAAGGCAAAATTTGTATTGAGACTGTAAAGTTCTCAACCTTTTTTGACTCCATGTCTGATACAATATTCAAAGGCTCTAAATATAATGAAAAAACTATGTAATATGTATTAACTATAATACATTAACAGCAGCTATGGATAAATTAAATAGATTAAAAAAACCTCTTCAACAGTTTCTGAAATCGGTCAATGAAGGTAAAACATTAAAAACAAATTAAAAATCTATGTACATTATATTTTATTAAAATTATAACAATGACTTTACAGAACTCGGTACAAAATAGTCAATGGAAAAATGTTCACAATACATTTCAGTGAGTCAGTAGATGTAACTTAATTCACAGATAAATTACTTAACCAAGTATGAACCAGTATGTATGTGTGTGTGTGTGTATATATATATATATATATATATATATATATATATATATATATATATATATACACACAAATGCATTTTAAGTTGCAAGGGGCACATAGTACAAAAATCTAATGGAAAGAGAGGGTAACAGCCTTTAAAAACAATAATAAATTTGTACATTTTATCCCATACTCTTTTGACACTGGCTCAAGTTGCGCACTGCTGCAGCTTTTGGAGGATTGAGGATGTGTGAGTGGATCACATAAAGAGATTTAGCTGGGAGGGTAGTACTGATTATACTGGTTCCATGGGTTTTGGTAGCTGCCATACCCTCCATACTGCTGCAGAGACACAGGGACAATATTTGTATAAAATACACATTTAAAATCAACTATGCACTAAGTTTAACCTTTGAAAGCTCTAATTGCCTCCTACTGGGTAAATGCAAATGCAAGTTTAACAAAATGACAAATTCAATTTACCTGATACCAACTGCCATAGCTTCCATACGATCCACTCATGTCTCCGCCCATCATAGAGGGAGGTGGTGTCGTCATGGGAACGTGAGGTATTGTGGGTGGAGTTGTCTGCAGAGGCACCGACAAGCCAGATACATCCTCCATTTTGCTCATCTTTTCTGGATCATCATTATCACTTGAGGAATACACAGCAGCACATTAAAAAAAAATTCACACAACTAAATGTTGAAAAGGAGATCTCTGGGTTTGTTTTTTTTTCAGCTCACCAATTCTCTGCTCCTCTCTTTGCATTGTGTTCCTTTAGCAGCTTCTGGTGCTCCTCATACATGCTCAACACACTGATAACATACAAGCAAAACATCCAAGTACCATTTAAGTAAACCTATTAATGCAGAATCCACAAAAGAAAAAGTAGAATGTAGAATGTAGTATAGTAAATATAATATATAATATATATATATATATATATATATATATATATATATATATATATATATATATATATATATATATATATATATATATATATATATATATATATCACTTATGCTGATGCTACTACTACAATAGTCCGAATTAGTTCTGACCTCTGTACTGTGGTCCCAAAGTCTTCAGCAAACTGCAGGGCACGCTGGGAGAAAAGGATTTTGTTCTTTGGGGAGAGAGGAGCAGCAAGTGCATTGGCCACACACTGCTGAACCCCACCTCCATTAGCCCGCAGGTCACCTGACATCTCTAGTTCCAGAAGGTTTTTGTATAACCTACTGTTATCCTGAGGAGCCAAATTCCAGAATATTGAAATGAGTGAATCATGAAATATTGGTATTGTGACATTATATTGTGATAATTTTCAAGAATGTGCTTTGTAAGGGTTAAACCAAGCTCTTCTATGCCCAAACTTTTAGAAAGTACTGCATGTAAAATGTCAAATGCTGGTGTTTTACCGGACTCAGCTCTATGGCTTCCTGTAGAACAGTACGGGCCCTGGCAGGGCTCTTGCACAGCTTGTGAAGGAAGCGAGACAGTTTGATGGAGTAGAAGGCGTGCAGTGTGGGGTTGTCTTTACTCTGGTCTACCGTCTCCTTCAGCAGTGACACTGCCACATCTAAATGCCCTGCTCTCCGTTCCAGACCTACCCTCCTCAGACGCACCGCAGCCAAACCAGGCACTGTTATCTCAAGGGATTCTAGAATACGCCGTGCCTCTGAAATATTGCCTATGGGAGAAAAGAGAAATGTAGAGAGAATGTAAAATACAGATTATGCAGTAGCTAAAATAAAATAAATCCACACTTCAATTAAAAAAAATGTAAATGTTGTATCTTTTAGGCTGGTGTATTTGATATGCTAAATGGACTTTCTCACCATGTTTTTCCTCAAATGAAGCCCAATGAAGGTGGATGCTGTGTTTGTACGGAAGATGGATTTCACAAGCTCTGTGGTACACATTACGCACCTCCTCCAGCCCGTATGGTTCCAGGTAATGCACATACTTTAATGCACGCAAAAATAGATTACAAAATGCAATAGAAGTCTTACTAATATGGCAAAATAATGATACTGAATATTATGAATAGGTTTTGTGATCTCCTTTTCACTTACTTTATCCCAGAATTCCTCATAGAGTGCACAAGCAATGAGACAGCGCTCAAACAGAATCAGTACTCTCTCGTGTCCAGCTACACACTTTTGTTTTGAATCTTCATGGCCTTCCACAGCCACCCCTTCGGCGGTCATTGCCACGGTGTTAGCTTCTGCTATCTCCAAATCCAGATAGCTCTGCCAGGCTTTCAACTGGGCTCTATCCAGAGGCTTCACATGGAAATAAGGCCTTTTGATCTGGAAAAAAGGAGAAAAAGAGTCAAGCAACAGGAAGGTGAATTGACAGAAAAACTTCATACACAGTTCAAAAGTTTTTGAAAGAAGTCTCTTATGCTTACCAAGGCTGCATTTCTTTGATCAAAAATACAGTAAAAACTGTGATATTGTGAAATATTATTACAATTCATAAAACAGCTAGTTCCGGTCCTTGAAGATTGGTCAATAACCATGTTTAATTCACGATAAAGCTATGACCGCTTCACCCAACGGTTCTGTGTATCACTGCGCAACACCCATAGCAACCACCCTTATCAACATGTACACTGGAAGAACTAAAAAGCCAACATGTTTCAAGTAAATTTTGATCTATTAGGCAGCATAGATAATAGATGAGTGGTTTGAGAAACAATTTGAAGAGATTTCTGAAAAAATGAACTGTCATGCTCCAGTGCTGAAAAATAACATTGATACATTTGAGAAAACTCGTAATGACAAAAATACCATGCAGCAAACCCAATGGGCAGTGACATGCTTTGGTGACTGGTTTGATGAAAATGTTTGCAGCACTGATTTTAAACAAATCACCAAGACAGAACTCAACGAAATTCTCAGTGATTTCTACGGAACTATAAGAAGCTCCAAAGGTGAAAAATAATATGGCGCCAGAAGTTATGTAGTGTTACTTGCTGGTCTGAACAGATATCTGAATGATCCACCTTTGAGTTTTTTCCTGGTCTTTAATGAGAGACAGCAAATTCTTCACCTCATCAAATCAGAGAGGGCCGTGATAAAACAAAAAGCAAATAGAAGCATCACACCAATTTCTGCTAAGGATTACAGCACCATTTAACACATCTGAAGGACACAGGTGCACACGTCTAGTTTGATGTGCAGTCCGTGCAGTAACATTTTGGATGCAGAGGGAAAGAGGGTAACTGAGAACTCATGCCAGGCTCATTTCGGATTTTAACCGACAAGTATGTCACAATAAGCTTTAATGAAGAAACACTTTGCGTCATGCCAAACAACGCCCTTCATCTGTGACTTATTCACAATACTGCCCGGCTGCTCATACCTTATTGCTTTCTTTAAACAACTTGGAATATATTTTCAAATGTAATTTATTCCTGTGATGGTAAAGCTGAATTTTCAGCATCATCATTCCAGTATCAGTGTCACATGATCCTTCAGAGCTCAATCCAACATTCTGATTTGGTGCTCAAGAAACATTTCTTATTAGCAATGTTAAAGACAGATTTTTTTTCAGGATTATTTGATGAATAGAAAGTTCAAAAGAAGAGTTATTTGAAAGAAATTGTTATTAACAATGCAAATGTATTGTCACGTTTGCTCAATTTAATGCATCCTTGCTGAATAAAAGCATTTCTTTGTAAAAATACAACTGTGAAGCATTTTTCTGAGAAACATTTCTGGAACTCACCGCATCCTCATAGTTCCATCTCTTCCTGACTTCTGCCTCATTTTGTTGGTACACTTCCTCTCTGCTGGCCAAAATGAGCTCCTGCATCTTCTGCATTGCTTCTTCCTGTATAAAAACATTAAAGATTAAAATTATAATCTCTACAGTCTCACATCGAAAGAAAACCTTCTAGTATAGATGAAAAGTCGTTTACCGAGTCCTTGCCGTTGTCTGCAGGCTCTTCCTCCCCTGGCGGTCTCTCCTCTTCATCAGCAGTGATATCAGATCTCTCTTTTTTGGCTTGAATCTGACTCTGTTTGTACTCAGTCCTCACCTTACTGTACTCCTCAGGAGACAGGACGTCCTGAAGTGGGTGGGAGGTTAGGTGAGTTTTCAGTCTGAGATAAGAGACAAAAATTCAGAGAACATCAGCCTTGTTTAATGTAAGTGTCATCATGATTTTTATGGACTCTGAAAGCAAAATAATTTTTGTGATATTTTGGTGATCTGGATTTGAAGTGTTTAACTGCAGGTGTTGGACAGTTTACCAATTAGGCTTTTGTTGATGCATTCAGCTGCATCTAAATATAAAGGGGGAAAGAGATCACAGAATATGAGTGTGAGAAGAAATGGTAACAAATTCGAACAAATCCATGCGTGTGTGTGTGTGTGGTACGTGGATTGTGTGCCTCAAATCTGAGGAGTTGTGCGAGGAAAAAAATTGTTAAGACAAATAACAAATGGTCCATGAGCATAGCGTACTTTTCATAATGTGTGTTGTAGAGCTGTGTAGGGATCCTCAGTACTCGGTCATAGACATCGGTCATGGACTTCAGGTTGCCCTGCTCCTTCTCCCACTCTGCGTACAGATCCCACAGCCTGTCTGAATGGAAGTCCCAGCCAGCGGCTGCAACTGCTTCCTCAAACACGCTAAGGGGAGAAGACTTTAATTTTCATGCTTTATTGTTTCTTGGGAAGTTATATTGGTTTAAAGAATAATATTTAAAGTCATTAAGAAATCAAAATAGACAATGCATATTTTTATGGCATACTGCAGTGTTTATTATATAAATGACTTTTCCAAGCACATTATTTTTTTCAATTTATGTGCCCTCGTAAACCTTTAATAAAAAATATTAACACCCCTGTCCCTCGAAACAACATCTCTTCTCTGATGACGATCCAGCAATTCCCGATGGACAAAATTAAGTCCCGACCTACAGTTTTTCTTGTTAGAGAAGCCATTTCACTCAGATATAAGTCACAACAGGGAAAAATAAAAAACAATCATTATTTCCGTTTTAAGCTGACTTTAAGCTTTAACTACAGGCTGGAATACACTACAGATTTTCAAACATCAGTCATCATACACTCGCTGACTTGTAACAGAAAAACTGGGCATTGCACACTAAATAACTGAGGAACACATACTACCAGATTTTCAAGTCATTCCAAACACAACACATTCTCTCAGAAACTCGTTGCTAGGAGATGCATGCCAAATAAAAAAATATTTGTTTTAAAATCATCTCAAAATATAAAACTTATCCGATATCCTCCGACTGGATGGATTCATAGTCTGAACTCTGAAGCAAAAAAATATGTGGCCATCATCCACTATGCAATTTTTTATTAAATCTGTCGACTCAAATCTGCAGACTGGCTCTGACTTTTGGAACTTGTGTCAAGTCGTTCAGGCTGTAAATCGCAGGGCAAAAAATGCGTGTTCACGCCCTAATTCGTGCATCTTTGCTGCAAGTGCTAAGGAGAATAACTGTATCGTAAAGGTATATAGACAGATTAAGTAGCATTACATTTACATTTCATTTTGCTTAAGAACACTTGCTGAAATTACTTAGAGCTCTGACAGATGCAACTAAAGTTATTCAATAAAATCTGCTTCATCTCCTGCTTCTTTCTCTTCCCCTGCATCTGTCTCTTAACATGGCATCAGTGGCGACAGACTTTCAAACAAATCTTATATTTCTGGAAGGAGTTAGAGATCTAGTAACAAACAGGATCTAGTAACAAACAGGATCTAACAATATTACAGAATAAAAATGGAAGCTGAAACTGCATCCTGGGGGGGAAAAAAGCTGCAAGGTTAGTGTTTTTTCTCAATCATACCTGCGGATGCGCCGTGTTGACTCTGGCAGGTTCATGTTGAGCGTTCCCAGCAACAGGTTGATGTAGTGGATCCAGAGATCAACACTGAGAGGAATGGCCTTCAAACCTTGTTCACATACCTATCACAGGAACCAAATAGAGCTTTAGATCTCTGCTGCAATATTATGAACAAATCATTTCTGAATATTACAAAATTGCAGACCAATCAGAACAATTAATACAATGACATGACATCCATATTTTCATACACTGAACTGTCCATTTATGCATGTTCTTACTTCTTCAGCCCTATCATTGTGTCCGGCCCGTCTCTCAAGATCCACAAACTTTTTCCAGTATCCGTAGCACAGTGGATACCTGGCCAGAAAAGCATTCAGGGCTTGACGGGAAGCTCTCATGTTGCCCTGCAATAAATAATGAATTGAAAAAAATAAAACCAATTTAGTGCAAGCCCAAAAAACAATGCATTGTAATCTGTTGTCAACCCATTCACCTCTTGTTCACAATACTGCAGAAGGTCGGTCCAGCTGTTAAAATCTTGAGGATTGTCGCAGCTAAGTTTCCAAAGTCTCTCGAAGTCTGTCGGCATCTCTCCTTCCTCCTCCTCTTCTCTGCCCGCTGTGTAGGATGCTGTCGAGAAGCTTGTGTCTCCTCCATCAGCACCACTCTTCAGTGACCCCTCGACATCTGGTTTGGGAAGGTCTGCAACCTCAGGCTCATAAAGCTCTGTCACTGAAATTGATGTGTTTGATTAATACACTGCAGTGTATATCCAAAGGTCATATCTAAGTCAGCTTATGTGGCAGCAGCTAAAACTGTAATAAATTATGTATTTAGTTATCTCGCTATAAGAGATAATACTTTTTTATTTGTTTCATATTTCGTTGACGACAGGTGCTTTAGAATAATTAATTATGTAATTATAAATGTTAGTTTGCAATTTAATAATCGCATTAAACTTGACAGTGTCAAACAACTCTCAAACATATACTCTCAAAAATACTCAAGTTCGAGTCAAAATCACTGGTTAGTTAGCTTGCTAGCTATATTATGAAGACGCGCCCGTGTAAATGATGCATTAAAGCATTTAATAAATGAATACGACATACCATTCATACATGCTTACAAACTCAGTATTTTATTAGGTAACTTTTAAAGGGAAACCTGGAGGGTTTGTGAGTTCCCTGTTCTTGCTCAGGTCATCTATGCCTTCCGCTGCCATTATTGACCACATAAATGACGCGTAGAATGTGCGACCCCTGCTATCATTACGTCATTTACTGTCGCAGTAGATTGACGATTGCAAGGCCACCCGCTGTCATAGTTAAAATATAATTTTTCATCTGGGTGGAAGTGATATTGGATTAATGTACATTAAACTAAATAGTCTGACACCACTTCATTTTATACATTACCACAAAAAGTAGCGTAGTTTTATGAATCAACACAATCCGAGCTAAATTAGCCATTTATTTCAGCTTTATTGGTTATTGCTTTTAATTTCAAGTTGGCAACCATTACATAATGCTATAATTAGGTATAACTGAACAAATAAAACATTTTCCATAAGTGAATGTGCTGCCAAATATATAAGAGAAAACAAACAAATGCAGTTGGAAATGTACAGTTAATCTTTATTACTATCTCATTTGAACATCCATTAATCAAGACTTTAGACCTTACATTTAGTCATTCATTTCCAGAGTTTTCAGGGTCACCCTCAAAAATGGAATGAAACAAACTGGAAAATCAGCAACACAGAGCAGCCACATAGGTTGGTCAAACAGGAATGTACACAAAGCCCTCCTTCATCAGAGGCCCTGCCTAAAACACTTACTTCAGTCATTTTGACAAGTTATCAATTTTATAGTGGATTACAATAAAATTAACTTCCCACCATCACAGCTGGAATAATAAGTGCCTGACTGTTTCATTCTGCTTTGCTGGCTCAAAATGTAAAAATCACCCTATCCACCCCAAACCCAACACATTCAAGTGCTCTACAAAACAAAAATGGCAAAAATTAAGCAATAATACAAAATAAACTCACAGATTCAGTGGATTATTCCCCTGTTAAAGAATCCAAACCCATCAAATTAACTAGGACATAAGCAAAACAGTGCTTAATAGTAGTCTCTAAAACCCCTGATGTGCAAATGTGATCATAGGTAAACAATTTTCTATAGATTTTTTGTTTTTAAAATGATTATTTTTTTTTTTTTTAAAACAGCAACAGATTTGTGAACCTGATGTATTGTCCTCCTTTAAAAGGAGCAAATCCATTTGTTAAAGAGATGGGTTTTCACTGTGCACTTTTAAATACAATTAACGCCCTCATTTGCAGCCCTGAAATTATTTAAATCCACTGTATGATTAAGTTAATCTGACTTTATCACTACATGAAATTAAAAACAAAACATTTGACTTGTGAATGACATTACATTTCAAATGGAAAGCATTTACTATCTGACCCTGTCAGTTAGATCCATTTCTTTTTATCACAAATATCTCTGAATCATTGCACCACTGTTCGTTTCTGAATTGTCATGTTGATTTTGTGTGCTCAATGTGTTTATGAATTAAAAGTGAATTTTGAATCAAAAATGTTTTTTTTTTTTAATTAATTTTTTTATATCTTGTATCATCTGGCCTTGGCTGCTGTAGAGATCCGGTGAGCTACTGCAGCACCAGGGTCCAGTCGTTCCCAGCGTTCATCCCAGGTTTACGAAGGGTTAGCACTGACATGGAGGTATCAAACTCAAACTCCACAGAGGTTTCTTTACCTGTTTGAGAGCATGTGGGGAGATTAGAATGCCATATCTAAAATACTGAGATGCAGACTCATCTCAATTTTCCATCAGACAATATTAAATTAATTTCTGATATTACAATGTTGAGCAGACCTAAATAAATATCTTACCATCCATTTTAAGAAGAACCTTTCTGGGCTTGCTGGCACCCAAAATGAGGACTTTTTCAATCCATGATGAAGTTAAGAATTTACAGTCTGGGCACAGGTTGCTGAGATTATAAATGAAACTTTTTTTAGTTAAAACGTTCTGCAGTAAATTGTACAAAATTTAAATCTAAAAATGCTTGGATAATGACAAATTAATATAAATACCTGGAGGTGAGAGCATTATTGGCAAAGGTGAGTCTCCGGTGAATTAATTCTGTCTTTGTTTCATAGTTAAAACTATGGCCATCATCAATGTAGAGCTCACCTTCAGCAAATTTCTAAAGAGAGAGTGAGAGAAAAAGAAGTAAAATTAATCTGACAGATTTTATTCTGTTACACAATTTGTTTAATTAGTCAACAGAGAGAACTAGCTCTTTACCTTAGGGCTAAGGGCCACATACAAGGTGTATGGGTCATTTTCCATGCATGCAGATGACCTTCGAACTCTGTCTTTCCGAGGGATTATAGAACCACCACGTTGGAACACCGGGATCTAAAAAAGAAAAGAAAAGCAGGAAATTATAGTGGATATAAACATCTAAGAAAAAAAAAAACATTCTTTTTTGGAAAAAGGAAAGCCTCTTACAGAGCTAAGAGTGACTGGGATGTAGAGATTCTGCACGCCATTGTGTTTTTGAAAGGTGTGGACATCATACCAAACCTGGATATGGACAACAAAAAAAACAAAGATGATGTGAAAGTATGATGTGAGTAAATGAACATGAGTTAGATCATGAGAGATCTTACATAAGTTATCATATATTTCCATTCATTCTAACATTAAAGCTCTCATGATGAGCATAGTTTTGACCTGGACAGATCAATAGGTTTGTCACTTTTTAAATGTAAAAACAAACAAAATACAGGAAAATAAGCTTTAGTTTATATCATTGGCCATGTTTATTGGCCGTCATGGGCCATGAACTATGATTTGCTACTTGCTATGACTAGTTGGTGGCGGATTACTGAGAGATTTTGTTGCACAAAATGTACAGATCGCCCAGACTGCAATAATCATCAATATTTTTGTCCCGGAAAGATTTTGATATCATTCAGTCTTTAAATCAACTGTATTACCTCTTCGGCTCCAGGAAGATAGGCTGTGACTCCACGAGACCCTTCCTCTGTGACTGGATGAACCAATAAATCCCTTCCTAAACAACAAAAAAACAGAAACAGATTTAAATAATCCTTTATAAAATTACAGACTGACTGATATTAGACAAACTAAAAACTTCTCTCACCAATTAGGAATTCGTCATCAATGGTGAAAGTTGCTGTATCCTTAGGATAATCAACCCAAAGAGGTCTAAGACATGACAAAGGAAAAAAGAGCACTAACGTAAAATGGAGTACTATACAAAGAATCCAGTCTGCTTGAAGCAATGAGCAATATTCTAAACAAGCATTCACAGGGACTGCACTCACCTCATGACTGGCATTCCGGTTCTGTGTGCATGGTAGAACAGCTGGTACCAGTATGGCAGAAGCGCGTAACGCTGCCGGATTGCCTCACGGATGAGCGCAGTGTTCTCTGGACCAAAGAGCCAGGGTTCCCTGCGTGTGGTGTCTAGATGGGCATGAGCACGGAAGAACGGCTGATATGCACCCGTTTGGTACCAGCGAACCAGAAGCTCAGTGCTGGGATTCTTAAAAAAGCCACCTACATCAGCTGTATGCAAGAAAAGAGATAAATTATTAGCATTATTATGAAATGCAGAAAGATATTTTTACACACATGTAGTTTGCATTATACATGAAATATGTCTGCAGACTTGGGGTAGAATGGATCTATTATCCATTATTCATCTATTATTCAAAACATACACATACCCCCATTAATTGGGGGTACAGCTTTCCTGTAGCTCAAGCAATAAGAGCGTGGCGCCAGCAACGCCAAGGTCATGGGTTCGATTCCCAGGGAAAGCAAGAACTGACAAAAATGTAAAAATGTGTACCTTGAATGCAATGCAAGTCGCTTTGGATAAAAGCGTCTGCCAAATGCATAAATGTAAATGTTAATTATGTGTTTGCTATTAAATGTTTTGCCTGATTTGATTGTGCTTTCAGCTACGAGTAATACTATAATACTTATTTTATAATTTCCCCCAAAATCAGCACAGAAAATTACATTTCATGTGGGCCTACTTATCACTACTACAAAAGTTAATTACTGACCTCCACAAAACGAGATGCCCACAAGTCCAAGACTGAGACACATGGGAATAGAAATTTTCAGATGGTCCCACTCAGCTGCATTATCACCAGTCCAGACAGCACCTGATGAAAATACAAAACCAAATGTTTCTTGCACAAAACATGTACAATAAAATTATGATGGTGTTTCAGGCTTTAAATTTAGTGTGCACAACCAACCACATGAATTTACCATATCTCTGAGAGCCAGCAAAAAAAGCCCTGGTCAGCACAAAAGGCCTTTCAACTCCACCAGATCGTTGAATCTGACCTTCGGCAGTGGCCATTTGCTATAAAATAATACAAAGAGGAAATTAATGAAAAGGAAATCTATTTCTGAAGAACATTTAATGCTGGTGGTATATTATTTACATTTATTATATAAAATAATTGTAATATTATTGATGTCCTTCTATTAGAAGTTATAATTAATATAGGTTACAAAATACTCTGCAAGATGTATGAGAAACATGATGTAGAGTTCCTCACCACATAAAGTCCATAGATATTGTGTAGGTCTCTGTGCTCCCAGTTTCCATGTAGCGCATCTTTGTGCATAGTGACCTCTGGGCCATTGAACACGGACGGCTCATTCATGTCATTCCAAGTAAAGAGGTTCTCCATTGAGCCCTGAAAAGAGTTATGACAATGCAATTTGTTTTGTCATTTTCACTTTAAACACTGTGTCCTAACCAGATGTGAGACAACAACTTCCAATGAAAAAGAAATGCTGTCTGTTTATGCTGAGTGCAAAACTGCTGTGCAACATCACACAAAACCAATAGGGAGATACACTATATTTTTGTGTAATTCTTTGGATCGGGAGACATTATACCATGATTTTTGTATCTGTAGTTTGGTGTACAGCCTTGATATAAACACATCTATATACAAAATCTGTTTGTGTATTCCGCTTTGAACTTATTCTTGCGCTTTGTATTTTGTAAGCGTAAGCACTTCACACTCTTCTTGAGCAGTCAAATGTAGAGGGGAAATGGAGCATAAGACATAAAAGCATCATCATATCCTGTTTGGGTGAGATGAGGGGAGAAACAGGTAGAGCTACAACATCTGCTTGAATAATTTATCTGCAACCATTAGAATGATAAGGAATGCATTCAATCTTAACTATCCTTTTGGTCTAAACTTATGATTCAACAGTTTCAGATCATTTTTCTATATCAGGGCTTCCACTTTTGAGATTGACAGAAAAGTCTCACCTCATACTGATCATAGGCGAACATGCTGGCCCACCAGGCCCGCATTTCTGGATTTGTAAAGTCTGGGTAACCAGAGTTTCCTGTAATAAGAATAGGCCAAAGCAATGCAAAGCATCTTATCATAAATACCACATATGTTTTTAAAAATTAAATGTTTGGAGTTAGAAAGATTTTCTTCTTTAAAAAAAAATAAAAACTTTTATTCAGCAAGATGATCAAAAGTGACAGTAAAAAGATGGAGCAATGCTGCTGAAAATCAGCTTTGCCATCACAGAAATGAAAATTACATTTTCACACATTAAAATAGAAAACAGATATATTAAATTTCACAATATTACTGTTTTTACGGTATTTTTGGTGAGATAAGAGACTTCATTCAAAAACACAAAAAATGAACAACCTCAGACTTTTTAAAGTACTAGAAGGACATTACATTTAAAAACAAATTTCTCACCTGGCCAGCACCAGCCTTCATAATTTCCACCATCTTTGCTCTTAGTGTAGAAGTCCTTAGAAGTAATCTCGTTGTGGATCTTGTAGCCACTGTCAACCTTAATGTGGGGATCTACTATAGCCACCATCTATAAACAAAATTGTAATCACAAAATCTGTCAGGCTTTTCTTCATACTTATGAATGTTTTAGAAGAAAATCATACCATACTTCGGTTATACAAACAACTGTGGCTGACCTTGCGTCTCTTGTCCATTAGGCCCTGAAGCATATCTTTAGGCTGAGAGAACTTGTGAGGATCCCAGGTGAAGTAGCGCTTGCCATCTGCATGCTCAATGTCAAGCCATATGAAGTCATAAGGGATGTCATACTGGTCAAAGCCTTGGTCCACTGACTTCACATCCTCCTGGTCATTATAATTCCAGCGGCACTGGTGATAGGCCAGACTAGCCAGAGGAGGGAAGGACTGGGTACCTAGAGGGTAACACACACACACCTGACTCAGCTCTGTACAGGGTTTTGTGAATGGTTTGGCTGGTGTAGTTTAGAGCTTGTAGATGGCATTTACCTGTGAGAGAGGCATACTGTAAGAAGACATCTGATGGTTTGGGTCCAAGCATGATGAAGACATCAATGATACCACTCTCAGATATCCAACGGATGTCCGTCTGTGGCGTCTCACTAGAGCCTTGAACAAAGTCTAGCATCTTACCAAAGACAGTCTGAAAGAAACGCCAAAAATCAAGAGTTTTAAAATACACTATAATAAGAGATAACATGGAAAACCCCAGCGACCTCTTACCTTTCCTGCTGTATTAGAACTGATGTCTACCCAGGTCTCAGCTGCATTAAGCCAGAAAATACCCATAGTTCTCTGCGTGTTATGGGCTAGCATGACAGGTACGGATCCATACAAGGCCATAGGGTTATAGAGCTCATACTGAAACACATCTAGGTTATACAGCCTGTATGGATCGCCTCCACTACAAAAAGAAAAGAAAAAACCCCATTGTTTACTGTTTTTATAGGAGGTATATTTTGATTGTGTACTAAGACATCTACTCACTCTGTTGTTTTGAGTTTTAGGCTGTCAGCATGCTCTGGAATACCGTACACATGTTCTACACCCGGCAAGGAGAAGTCTAAACTTATTGATGTTGGGCCTAAGGAAAGATTTTAAACAAAATCAACAAAGATGATAATCATTAGTATGTAGTCTTATCATGGATAATAACGTTCAAGTGAACTTTCAAATATAAATATTAACATTTAATTACTGTGTGAATGACCACATGTAAATCTCTGTTAGCTTTGAAGCCATGTACATGCTCCAATATGCTATAAATGTACTCCAAAAAGTATTACGTACCATTCAAAAGTTTGGGGACAGTAAGATTTTTTAAAAAGAAATTAATACTTTTATTCAACAAGGATGCATTATATGGAAAAATATACAAATGTTTAATACCAAATTATATACCAAAATCATCAGAGACCTGAAAAAAAAATTATCCCATTTTAAAATAACTCAATATTACTGTTTTGACTGTATTTATCAAATAAATGCAGCCTAGGTGATAATGCCAGACTTCTTTGGAAAACATTTAAAAAAATATCTTACCAATCCCAAACTTTTGAATGGTAGTGTATACTTTTAAAATTCGCATTCTTTCTCTTCTGGGAAATCAGACCAGAAATATTGAGGACTCATTAACTAAAGTCTCATTAACTAAAAGGAATAAACCCTTTGAGATGTTTCACCAAAATGTTTTAATAAGACTAATTAAATATTGATAAGAAAAATGCATTAGTCAAGCTGTTTCATGGGCCTTTTAATTGACATAGAAACATACCATATGGTTTGGTATCTGTATGAGATTTAAATGTCTCTTCCCATAGACCATCTTCCTCTTTATCACTTTCTCCATCCTCATCCTATTGTGTGGGAAAAAAGGAGAGAGAGAGAAAAAAAAGTTACCTTTACAAAGTTTTACTTCTGATTTCAGTTCTCAAAAGCATAACGTTGCAATGTGATTAGAGTAACACTTCTTAAGTTACTGTGGTACTTTCACACACATCAGTATTGCATAATAACTCGATATAGCTGCTAAACCAGACATGTTTGTTTTAACGGAACACGTGGAAATATGACACCGAATCATTTACCTGAACACACCCACATGCATGCATACAGCTACTGACCTTCTCGCTTTCATCTTGCTGTTGATCTCCATCTACGTTCTCTTTAACCTCAGCACCATCTGGTTGTGCTTGCCTTTTATAAAACGCCCACATACACACAAAAGGGATTAATAGCCAGGCTTGGGTAGTAAATGGTTCGCATTTGACATGATTTAGATCCATTAACAAAATCTCAACTGCTCTGTAGCAAACTCTCTTATATTTTCTGAATCCAGAAAAAAAAACACCACCACAAAGTTTCCACAAACATAAGCAGCACAACTGTTTTCAACATTGATAATAATAGGAAATGATTCTTACAATATTGCCACTTTCACTGTATTTTTGATCAAATAAATGTAGCCTTGGTGAGCATCACATTAAAAACCTCACCAATCCTAAACTTTTGATCAGCATGTAAAAAAACGCAATACTCACGTGTCCTTGCGAAGTCGCAGGTGCTCAAAGGCCAGCAGGCCGCGAGAGTTGAGGGATAGCAGCACCTCTGGCCCCTCCATGATGTCCAACCTAAATGGACGGGCACTAACAATCAACCTCTGGCTCTCTGCTCCCAGAGACAACACAACGCCATTTTCATCCTTAGACAAAAATGAGAGACTGAAGAAAGAGATACAGAGAGAGAGATACAGATAGAGGAAAAGGAAAGAAACGGAGACGAGCCGAGGTTACTCAGAGGAACACAATAAATCATGCATGTGTTTGACTGTTCTCTGAATTTCATTGTGCACTTTCAGATCAGAGACACACTCACGGCTCAGTAGGGGGCTCTGCTATGAGCACGTCTGGCACCTCAAAGCGAGGCTTCAGAGGTTTCAACTCATTTATCTTCACCCGCGTCATATTCCCCTGCAGTCTGTAGAGCTCCAATAGCAAGTGCACCTGCAAACAGCAAGACAGTGGAATCATGTCTTTTGATCAGGATGGTTTGACCATAAGAATAAAAAACAAAGCACAAAAAAAGGTCTTGTGAAAGGTCTGTTTTCAGAGGTATCAGTTAAAAAAGCATGAAACAGACCTTGTTGTTGTCATTGATGAGCTGGAGAGTCAGTCGGGAGTCACTGAGCTCCAAAGTGTCCAGAAGAGCACGGTATGGTGACTGACCCGGTTTGAGCACCCGTTGACGTCTATGGACAAGACACAAAAATCAATGTATATCTAAAGCCTTAGCAGATGCAAGTCAAATCAAGAAGTCTCTAAACTACCACAACAGAGTACAGGGTGGATAACCTTAAATTTAAGTATGTCGGAACACTACAATAATTAGTATTTGCGACCTTTGACAGGTCATCTATACAGTACTGGTTTAACATACTTGCAGAAGGCACTCTGATCACAGGTTTTAAAGTTTCCCCGATCCACAGCAAAGGCGCTGCTGAAAAACAGACACACACAGACCACAGACAGCAGCCCCATCCTAAAAAAAGAAGAAGAGGAGAGTTTGAATTAGAGTAGGTTACTAATGTTCTGTACTAATGAGCAGGGTGGAGTAACAATAAGAGTCAGTTCTATGTTCACTTCCTTTTTTTGACACCCTTGAGGATGTTTCCTTGTCTGTAATTAGATAGGTGACTAGGGTGGAAAATTAAAACCTTCAGCCACCTGAATGCATTTTCACAGTGGCTGGTAAATTTGCAAGCAACCTCCTCTAACAAACACCAGATTACCTCAAGTTTTTTCCCACAATACAGTCACTTAAAAATGGCATCAAGAATTAAAAGATATATATTTTATTCCCTTTAATCTGATATTTGTGCAATCTTTTCTTGCCCCTTTTATCATACTGGATAGTCATTATCATTCAGTGCAGAATCAGAGATAAAGTGCAAACTTATCTCTTTGAGTGTGTACTCAGGGGACATTCTTAATTTCGTTGTAATTCACCCTGCACGTGACATATTCTGGTGTCATTAATTTTGTCATTAAAAGAAAAGGCCGAGTGATTTTAAATATGAATAGATAAAAATAATATTTAATATAATTTAATAATTCAGGAAAACTATTTTCAAAAGACATGTATTAACTAAATCAAATCGCTGCCTAAACCTTAACCTCTATTTAATAAAAATAAAATAGAAGTGAAACTAGTGCTGCATATAATAATCAGCAAACTGCTTGGATTTTTTTTCCCCTTCTAGCATTGTACACAGATCAAACTACAATCTCGACCCCCCATTGCATACATCTTTAAAAATATATATATTCGCCAGGATGAGATGAATACGGCTGCATTGCATGCGTAGATAATGCAATAAGATATTCGTATGGACTAATTTACATCAACACACACACACACAAAAAAAGTGTATAAAAGATAAATGTCCTATAAAGTAAAACATGACTCGTCATAATGCCAGCGATAGCTCAGCCACGCATTCACATCTACATTTCGCTTCCTCGTTCAACACCTGCAGCAGATTTACACCGAGTTCCCACACGAAATGCTCATCGATTAGCTTGAAATAAAAACATGAAACTCACAAAAGACACGACGACAAACTGATATGATAGCCAAAGGTCTTTGTTTTACCTTTCAATGGAGATAACCGCCATCTTGGACACACAGCGTTAAGCCCAGCCTCCCGGAGGTTGGTTTTAGCGTTCTTGTCTTTGCAGGAACACTGTGGGTGACAACCAAGTCCCTACAGACGACTCTTACCCTGGAAACTAATCCATCTGATATGTATGGTTGTGTACACAAGATAATTGTGTGATGAAACTGCATAATACACTTAGGCATTCAGCACAATTATGGTTCTCTATTTCATGTCAATTTCTAGTTGCTATTTAATGTATTAACTAAGCAGTCTGATGATCAATTCCTACATTAACAGCACACAACCTGGCTGATCCCACTGGTTAATACTGGACAGACTTGTTTGTGGCTTTTACTTTTTATTTTATACATATGGTGGTATTTCTGTAAAAAAAAAAAAAAAAAAAGAAAATGAGGCATTTTAATGCATTTTTATTTTTACTGTTTTCCACACAGCAACATAAAGAAAATAGGGAATTGCAAAAACAGAAGTCTCTTACACTCTGCTGTAGGCAAAAAAAAAACTTTTCAGTGCTTAATAAAAATAAAAAATAAAAAACTACAGAAAGCTAGACAGGATACAAAAAAAGTATACAAGATCCGGTTAGCAGAAGAGCACTTCCGAACATTGTCACAATTAGGCTCCAAAGTTTTTTGTTACTAATTTTGACTCTTAAAATGTAGAAATATCAACTTCACACCTAAGTTAACACTATGTAGAAAAATATCTGAATACAAGAAAAGTCTGTGACTCTGGAACCTGGGTTTTTAACACCATCATCAAACTTGAAACCTCCAGCAAAGGTGTCCTAGGCGGTCAATGTTCTTATGCAGAACGCTGTGGATGGGTGCAATATAGCGTGCAACATCACCATCCCGTGAAAAGTCCCGAAAGAAAAGTCCTTGGTCAGCACAGAAGGTAAATTTCTGTGGCATTGGGCTGTTACCCCGCATGTACTCCCATACGCCCAACAGCAGTAGCCTAACTTCAAAGGGTGAGAGGTGAGGGAAGACCTCATGGATGTTACTCAACACTGGTGGTAGTAGCTGACCTTCACCCATACATGATACAAGCAAACATGAGGTCTGAAGATGCCAGGGGGAGTCTGACACTGCTGGTTCCCTTGATGATTCCCAGTGAGCCAGTAAGGTGGAAAGTAGACCCCTTAAAATGACGGAGCAGTAGCATAGAGCTGGACGTCCAGCAGCAACCACCCGGAGGAGGTGGAACAGCACAGGGTTACTTTCAAAGCAACGACGAATGTGTATGTCTCGCTCAACTGTGGTTTTTGCATGTTCTTCTGGAGGCCAAGACAGTTCTCCATTTGCCACATCTGGGCAGATGTTCTCTACCAGGGTTACGGCAATTACCTTTGCAGCTTCAGCATTAATTGGGGGAAGTTCATCAGAAATTAGAGGTTCACTGGCAGGGAAGCAGCCATTACTGGTACCTACAGCAGAGCAATTTCTAGCATTGCCACTAGGGCTTCCTCCACCTGAACTACAGCACTGAACCATGACTGCAAGCAAAGTCTGCATATTCTGATTGATTCTATCTGGGTCAGGTTGTGAGGGAGTGTACGGAGGTTTCAAACCATTTCCAATTACTCCAGCGTGGAAAACGGACCACACATTACCAGAGAAGTTAACAGAAGTGCCAAATTTGCAGTTGACATCCAACAGAGAGATGCCCAAGTCCGGGACAAGGTTGGATGACTGTGTGGTGTCATCACCTGGTTTTTCCTGCAGACCTCCAAACAAATCTCGGTTTCCTTTGTGCAGGGCTCCCTCCACCAGTTGTTGCAGCACAGCTTTTAGTGTCAGAGGAGAGTAAGCCGTAAGATGTGACAACAGTCGCATTGAGTAGCCCACTTCCTCTTCCCCAACCTTAAGGTTCTCCCCTAGTAGTCGTAAACACACAAAGAAATGTGACACTGCCGCTCTACATATCATCAACAGATGAGCTGAAGAGCAAGCTCTGGGAAGCTGGCTGCACGAGAGCAGACGGACAGCCGCCTTGGATACCATGTTGTCGCCATGGAGAAGCAATGGGCAGAAATCCTGAAGGTGGCTGGAAACAGCGACTCTGACTTGTGCAGCCATCGATGACTGAGCTGAACTCCCCGTTGTCGCCCCTCCATTTTTACGATCCTCCTCTTGACTCTGTACTGCAGTAGCCAAGTTGTTCAGTAGTTGAGCCAACTCTTTGTTGTCAAGGGTTTGAGTGTGGATCTGGGCAACACAGCGGGCTACTGTTGAGGGAAGCAACCCAGAAAGTGAAGTGGAAAGTGGAGTGTACAACTGTGAGGCTAGAGCGAGCTCCTCTGGGTTTCGGGCTTGAGTGAAGAGCTGACACAAAGCTTCAGTGGCCACGCTCGGGCCGCCATACACGGATAGTAGACACAGAAGCTGATGCAACCAGAGGTGCCTCTTCCGCTCAAGCCGGAGGGTTTCAGCACACAGATCACTTATGTGTCCCTGGAGCTCATCTAGAAATGGGATCACTTGTGGCATTGCTGAGGCAGTGGAGGACTGTGGGAAGGGTTCATCACTCTCTGGTCGGTTGTGCACCAGCTTGTGAAGATGTAGCAGAAGCATTTGCAGTAAGCGGTCACAGGCTTCTCGAATACTATCATGGGGAGAGGGTGTAGGGCCTGATATAATCACAGAAGATGGTGTGGCAGTGTCCGCAAGGAACTTCAGCACCCTTGCTCCACCCGAAGGGCTTTGGCTTATGAGATGCACCGCTAGACCCAACATATTCTCGACTTCCTCCCGGGGCAAGGCCTGGAACTGAGCCTGGAGTTGAACTAGGACAGGTGGTCTGAGAAACTCCACCAGCTCTGCTGAAACGGCACCCAGGAGGGTAGGGGAAAGAGCAGCCAGTTGAAGCAGGAAAGGTACAGTGGCCCTACGGAGATGAGGGGAGTTCTCCCACCCGCCTGCCCCGGATGAATGTGGAGGTACATTTTGAGGAGGCGGAGACAGACTATCTTGAAACATCCTGAGAAGCTCTTTCTTGATGCTATCAGAATGTCTGGAGGCCAAGTGCCCGAGGATACCAACCACTGAGCCTATTTTGGGCACTCTACAGCTCTTTTCTATTGCCTGCTGTTGGTTGACCTTCTCAGCAGAGGAATATCCATGTGCATAAAAGTCTTTGAGGCCACAAGCCAGCACCCTGCTGATAATAGTGCCAGGAAAAGCTGAACCAATGTGAGCGACAACCCAGTCAAAATGAGGGGAGTGTTGAACAGAGGTATCTAGCAAGGCATCCACACAGGCATCGGGGCACCAGGCCAACATGGCGGCTAGACACTGAGAGTAGCACTCCATAAGTGAGCGAGTAGCTGCACACGACATCCAAAGCTGCAACAGCTCATTCAGGCTGGAAGAGTGAGGAGCTGCTCGTCGTCCTGCATGCTTGCTGCTAAGCTGGCCAAGAAGGTCTACGGCCCATGTGGACACAAGGGGAGCCCAAGCTTTAGGACTAACCTTGATAAATTCTGAGAGGACAGCATGAACTTCTTTAATAACATCCTCCAAATTGGATACACTGGTGCTGCCTCCTCCACTAGTACTGGTGCCTCCATTTTCACCCTCCGCCTCCAGATCTTGTAGAAAGAATGCAACATATTCATCATAGACTCCCCTTAAGTGTTCCAAGACAGCTCCACGGCAGGCTGGCACTGTTCGAAGGAGGCGCACTGCACAGCGGGCATGATCCCGAACACTGAGTTTACGTCCCTGTGTCTGGTCAACGCCGCTGATGAAAGCTTTAATTTCTAAAGCCAGCTCTTGAGGACTGATGGAAAAGAAAAAAAGGACAGTTGGTGTAGAAACCTTTATTACATTGCAAAAAAATGAAAACACTTATGCACATATGTTAACATAACCCAAATTTCTTTACAACTTATATTCATGCCAAGCAGTAACAGCAGTGAGACATTCCATATTTTACCTAATACTACTTTAAAAAACATGCCTTTTGAGAAACATGGAATATTTGTACTTTCACAAATCTATTCATAACATATTTTAAATGTTCTAATTATATAAAATTTATATAAATATTTTAATATATTGTACAAAACAATGGTTTGATACGTTTTAAATTTGTGCTGTTTAATTAATTGTTTCATAACAATTTTACATTTAAAAAGCCTTAAAAGACTGTAATAAGATATTTTAGTAGTTTCCATTCCAACAAATCACATACAGTGTGACAACATGCCATGGTTGAGGCATGTGGACACAAAATGTCAACATGTGTTTAATCTTTTGTTTTCTGGGCAATATCTGTAGAAATGATTATTTATAAATATACTAATATGTTTATTAATGCTTTACCAATGTAAATCTGTTTACAGTACAATGATTTGTTTTATCTTAAATAACAGAAATGCAGTGACAGAAGGCAATGTATGACATACATCCAAAATGGACATGCAGTTACTATGAGCATTTATGCTTCGAGTAGTTATTCTTTAACTACTACTGACTTATTAGACTGAACTTGCAAACAACACTTGAACCTGCAGGATGTATAATTTACTATTAATACTTAAAGACGAGAATAAGACTAAACAAATTACCTTAATGACAGTTAGTTAAATGAGAACGTTACGTTGTTCCTTTATACAGATAATGCAGCTTAATGCTAACTGGAGTTCCTTCCATAAACTGAAGCATTAATTTAGAAGTTAGTGGTAACGTGTATGACTATTATATTATTGCTCACCTGTAATTGTTTACAGAAGTGTGGCAGTGAGATTTCTGCATAGCATCCCCCTCGAATATCGCAGACATCGTTTATGTGCTTAAGCAAAATACACCATAAAAATGTTTTATTTACATACAAATAACTACCACAATGGCAAATTGTGAGTGAAAAGCGTAGCCTTTGCCACTTTTATCCAACACCGTTTCACAATGATGCACCAGAGAGCGTAAACTCACTCACATTCTTTCGCCACATGGGAAATTACGTTTGGTTACTCATATCGCCCTCTGTCGTTTAGGAGAGCTCTTTTGTTTGACAATGCAGGAACATAGTATTGGGCTCAACACAGTGTAAAAGTGTGTTTGACCCTATGGTTTGATCATGTATTTGACTATTGTTAACACAGGGTCATTATAAACTTTGGGTAAATGTAATCCTGGGTTATTTTGTTGGATGTTCAACGCGGTTCAAACCTTTATCCTACGTGAATTTAAGATATACGTGTATACGAGGTTAAAAGGTCAACAACATTGCCAATTTCTGCTGTTATCACAATGACCTATTGTAATAACCACTTGTCAAACTTGCTTTATTTATTTATTTACATATAAAAGCAATCTTCCTGGTAACAAATTAAATAAATGATGGGCATCCATCCACCTAGCGCTGACTCCTGGGGCCAGTTGCATAAACACAGCCATTATGTTAAAACTTATGACCAACTAGCAGTTTGACTGATTAGTAGGGGTAATCAGTCTTTCTTCCGGTATCAAATTAGACCAATTTACGTTGACTTAAAAATAATTATGAACAGTCTTAAGGAAAACAAAGATGTATAACTTGTAGTCTTAGCAATTTATGCAACCGGCCCCTGCATACTGATTTGTTCCCTTCAGTGCACCGCCTGATTTATAGCCAGATGTTATTTTTACTTCAGACACAAACACATAGTCTCACTGAGACATACATCATTGTAAGTATAATTCCTTAATTATTTATAGGCTCAGACCAGTGTTACTTACGCACCCAATTATGAAACGAAGACTTGTTAGTCAATTACTAGCTAGTTTGCTGACCAAAGTCTATGTAATGAGTTGCTCCTACAGTTTATTTCCGATGAAAATAATGTGAACAAAATGTCTTTAAAATTGTAAATATATAGTTTCAGAAGAATAGCAAGATCACTGTTTTGCAAGACCTTAAGCCTGCTTGTCGAGTTTTTTGTACAATCTGAGGTTTAATTCTGATGCTCCAACTTATAAGTATATAGCTACTTATTTATACTTAGACGATCACCTTCATATTTACTTAGCCTACATATAATGTGATTTAGTTTCCAGAAAGTGTTCCTTTATGTTGGACAGTTTTACAAATTCAACAGTAAAGAGTCGCTTAATTGTGGTCGGATCACCAAACATGGATCTTAGAAACACTGGAAACAATGTCTAAATATTGTTATGTTTCTCATAGGATTAGAGTAAAAACAGCAAGTTTGTTGAGGTTTCATGGCATCGACAAAGATAAATGTCTTTTAACTGAAACAACCTTAACTTGAATTAAATGTAATATCAAACAGCAAATTGATAATTTTGGTGTTTTTGTTATTTATGAAATGTTTTCTGTTTGGTAATTATGTATGCTTATTTCTCAAGGTGTGCTACAGAGGAATTTTATTAAAGCAACAGAGAGTATTAAAAACTGTATAAGAAAATGGTATTGAGATATTTTAGTTATACAGTGTGAGATCATTTTGTTGACAAGTGAAATGGTTCTACTGAAATATAACACAATATTACGCCTGATATTGCTTTACATGCTGCCTATTGAGTTGAACTTGTATTGAACCTTTTTTTCCCCATTTCTTTCTCTATAGCTGAGCATGCTCGAGCTGGGGCCTACAGTATGATGTCAGTACTATGTGATAAAGTCAAAGTAAAGAAACATCAACTTTATGAAGTAGCTGGAAATGATGAATACTGTATCAACAACCTTCTGGATGACAAATACGAGCCACGTCCCATTCAAGATATTCTACGGGACGCACGCAGTCTTTTAGATCAAGAAGTTCCATCTATGGCTACTCAGTGAGCACTTTGTTACAGAGCTGAGATACGGAAAGCCAAAGTCCCACCAGGTACAGTTAGTTGGCATGTTGAGATAATTCACACAAATAACTGTGTATCTGTATGTTAGTGAATTATAATGTACTCATTCAGTGGTGCTTGAAAGTTTGTGAACCATTTCAATTTTCAACATTTCTGCAAAATAATTCACACAAAATCATCAGATTTTAACACTGAATGTAGACAAAGAGAACACAATCAAACAAATGAGACAAAAATAAAATAAAATGCCATTTATGTTGAAAGGGGGATTCTGAAATCCACTGCCGCTTCAATATACTTGTGTGTGTGTGTGTATATATATATATATATATATATATATATATATATATATATATATATATATATATATATATATATATATATATATATATATATATATATATATATACACACACACCTAAAGGATTATTAGGGAACACCTGTTCAATTTCTCATTAATGCAATTATCTAATCAACCAATCACATGGCAGTTGCTTCAATGCATTTAGAGGTGTGGTCCTGGTCAAGACAATCTCCTGAACTCCAAACTGAATGTCAGAATGGGAAAGAAAGGTGATTTAAGCAATTTTGAGCGTGGTATGGTTGTTGGTGCCAGACGGGCCGGTCTGAGTATTTCACAATCTGCTCAATTACTGGGATTTTCATGCACAACCATTTCTAGGGTTTACAAAGAATGGTGTGAAAAGGGAAAAACATCCAGTATGAGGCAGTCCTGCGGGCGAAAATGCCTTGTTGATGCTAGAGGTCAGAGGAGAATGGGCTGACTGATTCAAGCTGATAGAAGAGCAACTTTGACTGAAATAACCACTCGTTACAACCGAGGTATGCAGCAAAGCATTTGTGAAGCCACAACACGCACAACCTTGAGGCGGATGGGCTACAACAGCAGAAGACCCCACCGGGTACCACTCATCTCCACTACAAACAGGAAAAAGAGGCTACAATTTGCACGAGCTCACCAAAAGTGGACAGTTGAAGACTGGAAAAATATTGCCTGGTCTGATGAGTCTCGATTTCTGTTGAGACATTCAGATGGTAGAGTCAGAATTTGGCGTAAACAGAATGAGAACATGGATCCATCATGCCTTGTTACCACTGTGCAGGATGGTGGTGGTGGTGTAATGGTGTGGGGGATGTTTTCTTGGCACACTTTAGGCCCCTTAGTGCCAATTGGGCATCGTTTAAATGCCACGGCCTACCTGAGCATTGTTTCTGACCATGTCCATCCCTTTATGACCACCATGTACCCATTCTCTGATGGCTACTTCCAGCAGGATAATGCACCATGTCACAAAGCTCGAATCATTTCAAATTGGTTTCTTGAACATGACAATGAGTTCACTGTACTAAAATGGCTATATGTTATTAATTTTTTATTTCCTTTTACTGAAATACTAAAGAATCAAGATGAATATTACCTGTACTACTGTCTGTACCTCTCACTGAGAGAAAGCACATGTTATCTGTATGTTTTGGGAATCTTTCTGGTTAGAACTGGAGCTCAATCAGCTCTAGGAGAGAGTGTGCATCTGTGTATGTGCATTATTCTGTGTTACAGATCAGTGTTGAGAAGGTGTACAATGGACATCCTAAGATGGGGTGGACTTGTTCTGGGCAAGCTGGCGCCTGCTCCAGACCTGGAAGGTCACTACGTGCCTAATTCCGGGTTGAAAGCGTCAACAAGTGATTTATGGACACATGCATCTGATTTACTGACAATGTGTGGAAATTTACCATGACTGTTCATTTTCTCTGAGCCAATCAGAATCATCCACCTTGCAGTAATGACGTGGATAGATCTTGTAAACAGTATAACTGTTGGGACAATTGTATGTACGGTACGACGAGACTGGTAGAGAGGGAGCACGGCCTACGAACTCCTTGTGAGACTCGAAGCTGGCTTCTGCTGATGAAACTGCAAACTATTCTTCAGTAAATTTTTCTTTAATTAATTGCACTTCTGATTCTTGGTCTTCATTTTTCACTACTGGTTTCTGGGTCTAAACTGTTAACCCCTAACAATTTATTCAGGAAAATTATCAAACATTACATATCTGTGAGTGGCAAAAGTATGTGAACCTCTAGGAATAGCAGTTCATTTGAAGGTGAAATTAGAGTCCATCCATTCAGAGGTGTTTTCAGTCAACAGGATGACAAGTGAGTGTCCTGTTTTATTAAAGAACAGGGATCTATCAAAGTCTGATCTTCACAGCACGTGTTTGTGGAAATGTATCATGGCATGAACAACAGAGGAACAAAGGAACCCAGGGTAACATCTAAGCAAATAAAGGTCTCTCTCACCTCACATTGGCTAATGTTAATGTTCATGAGTCCACCATCAGGAGAACATTCTCAGCATGGGGGTGGTAGTATCATGGTTTGGGCCTGCACTGAAACTGAATCTCAAGAGAAAGTGGGTCATGCAGCAAGACAATGAGCCCAAGCACACAAGTCATTCAGTTGTTATAGTTTTGGAATGGCCAAGTCAAAGCCTTGACCTTAATCCAATTGAAATGTTGTGGAAGTGATGAAACCCACCACCAACAGTTGAAGCTGTTCTGTACTGAGGGGTGGCCTAAAATTCCTCCAAGCTGTAGTGCAGGACTGATCAGCAGTTACCAGAAACATTTAGTTACTGCTGCAGGTCACACCAGATATACTTAAAGCAGATATTTAATACTGGATTATTTTTTCTCAATGAATAAATTAGTATATATTTATATAAGTATATCTAATCTATTTATGTCTCGTTTGTTTGACTGAGTTCTCTTTGTCTATAGGACTCTTATGAAAATCTGATGATGTTTGGGTTAAATTTATGCAGAAATAAAGAAAACTTTTTCAAAAACATTGTACTTGTCTCGAGATGTAAAAATCACAGGTTTACAGGGCTGTATTTGACATGAGTTGATTAATTATTATAATAGATTAAATTATTTGGATTATGGTCACACAAGCTCTGTCTACAGTTTTCAGGAACTTGTCAGACAAAAATGTATATTTATACTTTCTGTTTATTCTCATAGGTGTGACAGGCGGTGGCGATTGGTGGCACTGCAGTGGCTAGCATTGGAATTATTGCTGCTGCTTTAGCCTTTATTGTTTCAAAAGAAAAACGGAAACTGAGTACTGGGAAATCAACAACTGAAAGCACAGTTGTGGAGACAGTTAATTATTCGAAGTGTCAATTTAATGTAATGATAATGTATAATAATGTAATGTGTTTATGAGCACAATGTAAAGATTCATAAACTGAGTGTCTATATTTGATCAAACATTTTTCATTGTGTAATTCTTTTTCATGTTGTGTGGTTTCATAAGATTCTTTTATTTTATTATTGTTCATATCAAGGTCGATTTTATATACACGTGTGTGTATACAGAAATGACAGAAACAGAAAACAGAAACTGAAAATGTTGAACCAGCTCTCACGAGAAAAAAAAAAACATAATCACTGATTAACCAGAAAAACTGGAGATTAGCACAGACAATCAGAATGACTAATGACTGAACAAGATGTAAAACTGTTACTTTTTTACAAGTTAATCTATTTCAAAAGTAGGCCTAGTTATTTATCTAATCTCAGGCACTGATTTGGAAGTCATCTCAAAAGTGAGTGCTGTCAAAATCTAGTTTTTCTTTTGAGGTGTGGCAGTATTTTGAGGTGTGTTGGTATGAATGCACATTGTGTTAACAGTAATGCACTTACAATAGAAATCTGAGGCAATACATTACACTGAAAACTTTAAAATATACACTGTTTCAAATGTGTAGCCACAAGACTTAAACACTATACATGCTCACATGAGCTTAGTGTTATAAAGAGAACTTTACAAAAGCTTCGCATTTGTGCTTGAAACTCTCTGGGATATCTTGCCCCCTAAACTCCCATTGTAAACAAATTACTTTTGATTGTTTTTACAAACTGAAGGTGACTGGCAGTATTACTGGCAAACTAAATTAGGCCATTAAGTAGATGAGAGCAGAGTTGATAAACTTTCCATTAGTAGTTGAATACCTCTAGCAAAACAAACCCAACTAAGTGCAAATGTCTTTTTTTTAATTGATGACTGACTGATATTAAGTTGTGCATGTGTACATCAGGTATTGAGGCTGGTTGGTCCAGTATTAAAAATAAAAAAGAAAGAGATTTATATAACATTTTAGGCTGGGTAGGTTATTTGAGAGTTTTTTATAGCTTCATTAAAAATTCATGAATGTGGGTCAAGACAAGTTCACAAAACCCAGTATGAGTCTAATTAAAACAAGGACTGAGACGTCGCCCGGCATGGCGCAGCCGGGGCCCCACCCTGGAGCCAGGCCCGGGGTTGGGGCTCGTATGCGAGCGCCTGGTGGCCGGGCCTGCCCCCATGGGGCCCGGCCGGGCTCAGCCCGAACGAGCGACGTGGGGCCACCCTCCCGTGGGCTCACCACCTGCGGGAGGGATCATATGGGGCCGGTGCATAGTGGATCGGGCAACAGTCGAAGGCTAGGCCCCCGACGACCCAATCTCTGGACACGGAAACTGGCTTTAGGGACATGGAATGTCACCTCGCTGGCGGGGAAGGAGTCTGAGCTTGTGCGGGAGGTTGAGAGGTACCGGCTAGAGATAGTCGGGCTCACTTCCACGCACAGCTTGGGCTCTGGAACCACACTTCTTGAGAGAGGCTGGACTCTCTACCACTCTGGAGTTGCCCATGGTGAGAGGCGGCGGGCTGGAGTGGGTTTGCTTATAGCCCCCCAGCTCAGCTGCCATGTGTTGGAGTTCAACCCGGTGAATGAGAGGGTCGCTTCCCTGCGCCTTCGGGTAGGGGATAGGTCTCTCACTGTCGATGTGCCTCACGGGCCAAACGGCAGTGCGGAGTACCCGGCCCTAATGGGGTCTCTGGGAGGGGTGCTGGAAAGTGCTCCAACTGGAGACTCCATCATTCTACTGGGGGACTTCAACACACACGTGGGCAGTGACAGTGATACCTGGAGGGGCATGATTCGGAGGAACGCCCCCCCTGATCTGAACCCGAGTGGTGTTCTGTTATTGGATTTCTGTGCTAGCCACGGCTTATCCATAACGAACACCATGTTCAAGCATAAGGGTGTCCATCAGTGCACATGGCACCAGGACACCCTAGACCGGAGGTCGATGATCGACTTTGTGATCGTCTCATCTGACCTCCGGCCGTATGTCTTGGACACTCGGGTGAAGAGAGGTGCGGAGCTGTCAACTGATCACCACCTGGTGGTGAGTTGGATCCGATGGTGGGGGAGGAAGCTAGACAGACTCGGGAGACCCAAACGTACTGTGAGGGTCTGTTGGGAACGTTTGGCCGAGCCCCCTGTCAGAGAGATCTTCAACTCCCACCTCCGACAGAGCTTTGACCGGATCCCGAGGGAGTCTGGAGATATTGAGTCCGAGTGGACCATGTTCTCCACCTCCCTTGTCGACGCGGCTGCTCGGAGCTGTGGCCGTAAGGTCTCCGGTGCCTGTCGAGGCGGAAATCCCCGAACCCGGTGGTGGACACCGGAAGTAAGGGATGCCGTCAAGCTGAAGAAGGAGTCCTATCGGGCCTGGTTGGCTTGTGGGACTCCTGAGGCAGCTGAACGGGTACAGGCAGACCAAGCGGACTGCAGCCCGGATAGTTGTGGAGGCAAAAAATCGGGCCTGGGAGGAGTTCGGTGAGGCCATGGAGAAAGACTATCGGTTGGCCTCGAAGAGATTCTGGCAAACCGTTCGCCGCCTCAGGAGGGGGAAGCAGTGCCCTACCAACACTGTTTACAGTGGAGATGGGCAGCTGTTGACCTCAACTGGGGATATCGTCGGACGGTGGAAGGAATACTTTGAGGATCTCCTCAATCCCACCAACACGTCTTCCATTGCGGAAGCAGTGGCTGAGGGCTCAGAGGTGGATTCATCCATCACCCGGGCTGAAGTCATCGAGGTAGTTAAAAAGCTCCTCGGTGGCAAGGCACCGGGGGTCGATGAGATCCGCCCTGAGTACCTCAAGTCTCTGGATGTTGTGGGGCTGTCTTGGCTGACACGCCTCTGCAACATCGCGTGGCGGTTGGGGACAGTGCCTCTGGACTGGCAGACCAGGGTGGTGGTCCCTCTTTTCAAGAAGGGGGACCGGAGAGTGTGTTCCAACTACAGGGGGATCACACTTCTCAGCCTCCCCGGGAAAGTCTATGCCAGGGTACTGGAGAGGAGAATTCGGCCGATAGTGGAACCTCGGATTCAGGAGGAACAGTGTGGTTTTCGTCCCGGTCGTGGAACACTGGACCAGCTCTATACCCTTTCCAGGGTGCTGGAGGGTTCATGGGAGTTTGCCCAACCAATCCACATGTGTTTTGTGGATTTGGAGAAGGCATTCGACTGTGTCCCTCGTGGTGTCCTGTGGAGGGTGCTCTGGGAGTATGGGGTCCGGGGCCCCTTGCTTAGGGCTGTTTGGTCCCTGTACGACCAGAGCAGGAGCTTGGTCCGCATTGCCGGCAGCAAGTCGGACTTGTTCCCGGTGCATGTTGGACTCGGCAGGGCTGCCCTTTGTCACCGGTTCTGTTCATAATTTTTATGGACAGAATTTCTAGCGCAGCCAAGGGCCGGAGGGTGTCCGGTTTGGGAACCACATGATTTCGTCGCTGCTTTTTGCGGATGACGTTGTCATGTTGGCCTCCTCAGACCAGGACCTTCAGCGTGCACTGGGGCGGTTTGCAGCCGAGTGTGAAGCGGCCGGGATGAGAATCAGCACTTCCAAATCCGAGGCCATGGTTCTCAGTCGGAAAAGGGTGGCTTGCCCACTTCAGGTTGGTGGAGAGATTTTGCCTCAGGTGGAGGAGTTCAGGTATCTTGGGGTCTTGTTCACGAGTGAGGGAAGGATGGAACGGGAGATTGACAGACGGATCGGTGCAGCTTCTGCAGTAATGCGGTCGATGTACCGGTCTGTCGTGGTGAAGAAGGAGCTGAGCTGTAAGGCGAAGCTCTCGATTTACCGGTCAGTCTACGTTCCTACTCTCACCTATGGTCATGAGCTGTGGGTCATGACTGAAAGGACAAGATCCCGGATACAGGCGGCCGAAATGAGCTTTCTCCGCAGGGTTGCTGGGCGCTCCCTTAGAGATAGGGTGAGAAGCTCAGTTACTCGGGAGGAGCTCAGAGTAGAGCCGTTGCTCCTCCACATCGAGAGGAGCCAGTTGAGGTGGCTCGGGCATCTATTTCGGATGCCTCCTGGACACCTTCCCGGGGAGGTGTTTCGGGTATGTCCCACCGGGAGGAGGCACCGGGGAAGACCTAGGACACGCTGGAGGGATTATGTCTCCCGGCTGGCCTGGGAACGCCTCGGGGTTCCCCCGGAAGAGCTGGAGGAAGTGGCTAGGGAGAGGGAAGTCTGGGCGTCTCTGCTTAGACTGTTGCCCCCGCGACCTGGCCCCGGATAAGCGGAAGATAATGGATGGATGGATGGGGTCAAGACAGCAAACATTAAAATGTCACAATTTTAGTTCATGTTTATTGCATTATTTTAGTGTGTTACCCTGGTGTTTTTTTTTTGTGTGTGTGTGTGTGAATGACCCTGTGTATGGGCTCTATATGAGTACTGGCCTTGTTTTATGGACAGGTCACTTAATGAACTTGGATATATGATGTAGCTTTCCATTGTGCAGCCTACATTTTAAAATAAAAAGCAGATTTTGGTAGTTCAAGTAGGTATTAGCTACTCTGTAAAATATTCTAAAATAAGGCAACATATAAAAACTCTGTCAATATTTAGCTTTATAGCTGAATTAACTGCATGACAGCGTGGTATGGGAACAGCACCAGTCATGACTGCAAAGCCCTGCAAAGAGTCGTGCGCTTATCCGAGCGTATCTCAGGGTCAGCTCTCCCGTCTCTGCAGGACGTCTACACCAAACGCTGCAAAGGCATAGCTACTAAGATCATCAAGGACTCTAATCACCCTGCAAACCCTCATTTCACGCTGATGCCATCTGGTAAGCGCTTCCGAAGCCTGATGGCCAAAACTGAGAGACTCAGGAGCTTCTTCCCCCAGGCCATCAGACTCCTGAACTCAGTCACCTAACATCACATGACCATCGATACACTGACATTGCACTGCACTTTCTGTTCTCATTGTTATTGTGTAACAACCTGTTATAAACCTGGTTGCACATTATACTTTGTACATTTCTGTTAACCACATATTTATAAGTCTACAGTTTACTCACTGCACAGTTTATTTCTACTATATATATATATATATATATATATATATATATATATATATATATATATATATATATATATATATATATATATATATATATATATATATATATATATATATATTTTTTATTCTATTTCTGTTATAATTTCCTCGTGTTTTTAACTGTGAATTTGCACTGTCCATGGAGCGGACCTGTTTACATTTCACTGCCGGTTGTATATTCTGTATATAACTGTGTATGTGACAAATAAAACTCTTGAATCTTGAATCTTGAATTGAACTTGTTTCATAATTGATGTACATAACACAGATATTGAACCAAAATGAATAATGATTTCAACTGAATAATGTCTGTTTACTATTGTCTTTATAGAGCAGAGTTGAATTCTGTTTCCATCACTGAATTATTATTTTCCTGTTTATTATTGCTGTTATTACTGTAAAGCTGCTTTGAAACAATCTGCATTGTATAAAGCACTAAAGGTGACTATACAACAATCAATTGGATCCACTACCACTCCTTAAATAATGATCTACAAGACTAGGATCTACATCAGTAAATTATGTAACACAATTAGCCTATGTAAGATTGAACAACAGACAAGGTCACAAAAGGATGTTTTTCTGTTTTGTCATATTTAGTTTTAAAACCAGCAGAACTTGCTATTGTCACCATGGCCTCAATCAAGGTAAACATTTTCACACTGACTTGAAAACAACATACACAGAAATACAACGTTAAATAGTAAATAGGTAAAAATATTGCCCATTTAAAATAGCCTATTATATATATATATATATATATATATATATATATATATATATATATATATATATATATATATATATATATATATATATATATATATATATATATATATATATATATATATATATATATATATAAATCATATATATAATTTTGATTCTGATCCTATTTTGATTCTGATCCCATTCCGTCCGCATTTCTGCATCACAGAAATCAAAGGGGTCTACGTGTATATTTGCAAAGGTAAAGAGAGTTAGTTGTGTGAGTTATTTATTGTGAGATATTCATTAGTAAGAAGGGTAGGGGAGCGCGAGGCACAACCTAACGCGGGGTTAGTTGTAATGCGCATGGTTTAAAACTTTCCACACATGCCAGGATGACGAAACTTGGACTTGGAGTGTATTTACTAGTTGCCATATCAACACTATATAGAGAAAAAAATTGCGCCAAAATTAAGAAATCTTTGGAAGATATCACTGAACATTTATTTAACCATAGCAAAAGTCAATTTCTTACTTAAGTTTATTTTTCATCTCTGTTTTTTGTGTTTATGTAAAATAAGACAAATCTGATATTATTGTAATCTTATATCTGTTATTTAACAGTTGAGAAGACGAGCCGCGGTTTAAATCCCAGTTGTGCAGGCGGGGCATGTTGTCACACTGCGGTACAATGAGCCCCTATTAGAGCTACACTATTATATTCTATACTTTTATGAATTCTTTTGAGAAACCATGAGAAAATGGTGAATAAAGACTGAGAGGCAATGTTCAGAAACTATTAATTATTATTCTGTTTTTAACTGTGCTGTATAGCTGAATTTAGCGATGTGTTTCATGTCAAACTCAAAAAGTAGTTTATTTTTTAAAAATTAATAATTGTATTTTATTGACAAAATATTTTAGTTTGTCTTGTGTGTATATATATATATAATATCAGATTTAAGCTGTCATTTGGTGATGTTACATTGTGCCCCTCACATGTTACAGTGTACCCCACCTCTGGGGCATGTTGTCACATTTCACTTCCATTCTTTCGGGGTAAATCAAGAAAAAAGTATACACTGTATTAATGAAACAAAACCACATAATTGTACGTGTGAAATTAATGTGGGAAAAAAGAAATACTCTGAACCTCCAAGTGGATTTACTTGTGCCCCGCTCTCCCCTATGCAGTTAGTGGTCCCCTTCTAATAAAACTCAAAAACCACTCTACATGGCGCTCTCTTGCGATCAGATTATATCAGATCAGATCAGATTTCATCATAGGATTAGAATAAAACAAGAGGTCGCAACTTTTGTCAATAAGTCAACAAGTTTTGTACAGTATAAATAATATATGTCTCCGAAAACGTACAAAAGCAGTATCCCTGATGAAAATATAAATAAAACGTCCGTAAAATTGTAGATATATTATAAAGATTTCTTTAAAGGCGTCGACCAAATGACCCTCGCGCTGATTGGTCGAATTCGCCCTGTTAACAGTCACATCATCAGCTGATGCTATAGCTGGTGTTATTTTTACTTCAGACTCAAATACACGGATTGTAGCTCACTGAAACATAGGCCTACATCACTGTAAGTATGATTTCTTAATTAAAGTGTTATTTACGCACCGAGTACAAACTGAAGACCGTGTTCAAAGCCTGGACCAGAGAGCAATGCTGTTTGTTTGTTTAGCATGTACTTGTCGAGACTACAGTATGGCGTTTTTCCAGATGTTCCGACTTGTTTTATTGGTTTATTATCGTGTATATTATGTGAATAAATTCCCAGAACGTGTTCTGCTGCGTAACTGTTAGCGGTTTAAATCGTCGCAGATTTGCTGTCCCCTTAAGCCATTTTATGGGCAAATGACAGTTCAAGGACAGTAAATTCAACAGTAAAGAGCCCTTATGGTCGGATCACCAAAAACTGATCTTAG
Source organism: Paracanthobrama guichenoti (assembly GCA_018749465.1). Taxonomy (NCBI): domain Eukaryota; kingdom Metazoa; phylum Chordata; class Actinopteri; order Cypriniformes; family Gobionidae; genus Paracanthobrama; species Paracanthobrama guichenoti. Next base: position 31,209,866 of record CM031956.1, on the reverse strand, counting down.
TAACGTTACCTGGTGGAAATATGGTCTAAAATATCGTTTGTTGCGTGTTTCTCATAGGATTAGAGTAAAAACAAGAACAGGTTGTTGAGGTTGCCATGGCTACGACAGAGGTATGTGTCTATTTTTTTTTTAATAATTCGAAACAAACGGAAGGAATGAAATGAAACATTAAATATCAAATATATCATATTAGTACTGTTGTTATTGATGACACCGTAGTTTGATACTATTGCACAGTTTGGTAATTGTGTGTGCTTATTGCTCAAGGTCTGTTAGAGGATTTGTATTACTGCAATAGACAGGCTTTTGTTTTCTAAAAGGCAACAGAAAGGGAAACAAGAGCATGTCTTAGCGCAGATACGTTTAGGAAAGGCTAACCAAGCACACTTTCACTTTCTTTTTTTATCATTTCACAAGTGCAAGTATTGAGTTATTTTAGTTATACAGTGTGGGATAATTTTGTTGACAAGTGAAATGGTTCTACTTAAATATAACAATATTATGCCTGATATCTCTTAGTATGATAAGAAGCCGGAGCCTGGAGACCTCATTGAAATCTTCCGAGGCACATATCAGCACTGGGCTATTTATGTTGGCGATGGTTATGTGATTCACCTGGCACCACCCTGTGGGTTGTTTACATGCTTTACATGCTGCCTATTGAACTTGAATTGAATCTAAAACATTCCATTTAAGTGACAACTTTTTGAAAATGTTAAGGTTGTGATTTATATTTTGTTTTCCACGTTTCTCTATAGCTGAGCATGCTCGAGCTGGGGCCTACAGTATGATGTCAGTACTATGTGATAAAGCCAAAGTGAAGAAAGAACAACTTTCTGAAGTAGCTGGAAATGATCAATACCATATCAACAACCTTCTGGATCACAAATATGAGCCACGTCCCATTCAAGATATTCTACTGGACGCACGCAGTCTTTTGGGTGGAGAACTTCCATATTCTGTCTTTAGTGGGAACTGTGAGCACTTTGTTACGGAGTTGAGATACGGAAAGGCACATTCCCGCCAGGTACAGTTTGAACATTCAGATAACAGAAGTATGAAGTGTAGTGCTCTCATTAATTTCTACAAAGAGTTAAAGTATTAATACAGGCATGGCAGTAGCTTGATATATATATATATATATATATATATATATATATATATATATATATATATATATATATATATATATATATATATATATATATATATATATATATATATATATATATATATATACACACACACACACACACTCACCTAAAGGATTATTAGGAACAGCTGTTCAATTTCTCATTAATGCAATTATCTAATCAACCAATCACATGGCAGTTGCTTCAATGCATTTAGGGGTGTGGTCCTGGTCAAGACAATCTCCTGAACTCCAAACTGAATGTCAGAATGGGAAAGAAAGGTGATTTAAGCAATTTTGAGCATGGCATGGTTGTTGGTGCCAGACGGGCCGGTCTGAGTATTTCACAATCTGCTCAGTTACTGGGATTTTCACGCACAACCATTTCTAGGGTTTACAAAGAATGGTGTGAAAAGGGAAAAACATCCAGTATGCAGCAGTCCTGCGGGCGAAAATGCCTTGTTGATGCTAGAGGTCAGAGGAGAATGGGCCGACTGATTCAAGTTGATAGAAGAGCAACTTTGACTTAAATAACCACTCGTTACAACCGAGGTATGCAGCAAAGCATTTGTGAAGCCACAACACGCACAACCTTGAGGTGAATGGGCTACAACAGCAAAAGACCCCACCGGGTATCACTCATCTCCACTACAAATAGGAAAAAGAGGCTACAATTTGCACAAGCTCACCAAAATTGGACAGTTGAAGACTGGAAAAATGTTGCCTGGTCTGATGAGTCTCGATTTCTGTTGAGACATTCAGATGGTAGAGTCAGAATTTGGCGTAAACAGAATGAGAACATGGATCCATCATGCCTTGTTACCACTGTGCAGGCTGGTGGTGGTGGTGTAATGGTGTGGGGGATGTTTTCTTGGAACACTTTAGGCCCCTTAGTGCCAATTGGGCATCGTTTAAATGCCACGGCCTACCTGAGCATTGTTTCTGACCATGTCCATCCCTTTATGACCACCGTGTACCCATTCTCTGATGGCTACTTCCAGCAGGATAATGCACCATGTCACAAAGCTCGAATCATTTCATATTGGTTTCTTGAACATGACAATGAGTTCACTGTACTAAAATGGCCCTCACAGTCACCAGATCTCAACCCAATAGAGCATCTTTGGGATGTGGTGGAACGGGAGCTTCGTGCCCTGGATGTGCATCCCACAAATCTCCATCAACTGCAAGATGCTATCCTATTAATATGGGCCAACATTTCTAAAGAATGCTTTCAGCACCTTGTTGAATCAATGCCACGTAGAATTAAGGCAGTTCTGAAGGCGAAAGGGGGTCAAACACAGTATTAGTATGGTGTTCCTAATAATCCTTTAGGTGAGTGTGTATATATATTCACACTCTGTGTAACTCCATATAATACTGAAGTGAAGTGATTTTATTGTGACTACAGAGAGCAGCAAGCAAGTTGTCATGGCAACAGTGCTAGCTAGTACCTGATTACATGTAATCAGATTTCAAGAATTAAGTAATTGTAATTAGATTATATTATGTTTTAAATAATTGCATTTTTTTAATTGCATGTTATTCTCGCAATGGCAGTAAATTATTCATAATGAATTGATCCTCTCCCTACTACTACTTTTTAAAATCTTTCACATATTCCTTTCTAAAGACGCCTACTGCTTATATATGCTCAGAAGTTCCTCCAGGTTTGTGGAATCACACACACAGACCAGCCACTGGTCATGTGACTATCACTGAAAACTAGTGCCCACAACATTTGTGCACTGGATTTACAGAAATCATTTCACTTTTAAGAAGTGTTTTCTCAACAGTGCATCAACTCCTGACAAACACAATTATTATTTGAGTTTAACCATGCATTACTGTCTTTGGGAGACTTTTGTCTTTCAAACACGTTAAAATGTACAAATTCACATCATGTCATATTTACATGCAATGCAGCAATTCCTCAATTTCTTTTGTCAGCTGAACTTCTTTGACCCAATAAATTTACTTGACGTACCCCCTGAGATTTTTAGAAGTTAGGTCAATAATAAAATATTAAGTCAATAATAATAATTATTTTATTATTATTAAGTTCACAGTTCTCTGATGTCGGTTAATGGTCACATAACATGCATGTAAACAAATAAAATATGTATGCGTTTTATTTAGATTTTTATTTTATTATTTTATTTTTAAATTAATTATTTTAATAGCTTTTCATTAAACTCACAAACTCTAGTCTGGGAAACCTGACGTAATGTTTAATGCACTTAATGATGTTGATAACAAAGATTGGAATATAGTTTATTTTTTTTTGTATTTTTATATCAATAGGGTAGCTACAAGATTATCCTATTCAAATCATTGTGTCAGATGGGTTAGGTCAAAAGTTATCTAAAAGTAATCGATAAGTAGTCTGATTATATTACCTAAAATTGCAATTGATTGCATTACAAACTATGATTACTGTCATGTAATTTAGACTCAGGAACCGAGTACAATTTGTTAGTAATCTACCCAGAACTGCATGGCCAGATACGGTCCACGAGGACACAAATAAGACTGGGGGAGACGTTAGCAAGTCTGATTGGATTTATTAATTTATTTACTAAATAAAAAATTAAAATGCCTACATTATATGCATATATACCTTTGAGCTGACCCCTGCATACTACACCCATGATTACAGTAGTGATGGGCACTTAACTTATCAAACCGTTTCTGTCCATTCTGATAGGTGCGAAAAGCGGTGGAGGTTGGTGTTGTAGCTGGTCTTGCTACAATGGTTGTCTTCGGACTTCTTGGAGCTATTTTTGGTTCAAAAGACAAAGAGAAGCAGACACAGTGAGGACTGATAAATGCAAAGTGAAAAGCAGAATTGTGGAGGCCTTTGACATTTTGAGTTTGTAAATGTCTTTTGCAAACAAAATTCCACCTGTTCTGTTTGATAACAGTAAGTGTATTCTGCTACAGATAAATCTCAAATAACTGAAGGATTTTAAAAAAAATAATGACATTTCAAGCACTTTATCCGTATATTCAAAACGGTACGTTTTGACCAAATTTATCCTTAAACAGATTTTTTGTGCCATTAAATATTTGACATCATATACTAGGTGTTTGCGTATTTATTTATTTTTTATATTTTGTGGTGTTCTATACCAGCATATGAGCACAAAAGATGTTATAAATCAAATAATTTCTGTACTTCCATGGTGCAAGATCACCATTTACACTGGAGGTTTCTGTATTGCTGGTCTAAAGCTCAACGAGACCTTTGTTACCAATTGCTGGCAAATACCAAATTCAAATACGTAAAATTCGTGCGACAACTCGGCAATGGGGGGCACAGCAATTGAACAATCCACATCAGAGACACCATTATTTGTTAAAGATCTCCAATGAAACAGATTAAAGGGATAGTTCACCCAAAAATGAAAATTGTCATTTACTTTACTCACAACCTGTATGAATTTCTGTCTTCTGCTGAGCACAAAAGAAGATATTTTGTAGAATATGGGTAACCAAACAGTCGATGGTCCCCACTGACTTTCATAGTATGGAGGGGAAAAAAACACAGTTTGGTTACAGACATTCTTCAAAATGTTTTGTGTTCAACAGAAGACAGAAATTCTTGGGGAAAAAATTAATATGATAGAATTTTCATTTTTAGGGTGAACTATCCCATTAATTGTTCATTCATGAAAAATAATAAAAGTCCTCATTTTCATGTACCATGTATTTCTGTATTTTTTTGTTATAATTATTAAATAAATAATAAACCCCAAGATCCCAGTAGTTCATCATTCCTGCATAAGGATTTTCAGGAATAATTCTAAGTATAGAAATGATTTATACACAACTTAGCCAATTACATATCGGCTGAAGCTGAGGACAACCTTTTTCTAACCTTGGGAATTATTTAAATTCCTTTTATATGACTGTAGAAAATATGACTTGAACCAAAGATGTAAATACTTTTTCCCCATCTAGTCACTGCAAAATCTGAAGCTTGTTCTGTTTTCAGTCACCACTTTCGGGTGCCATGTCACCACTGACAGACTGACCAAAAAAAAAAAAAAAAAAAGTCTTACTAGGCATATTAGAAACCTCCAGTCAGGTGTATGGAGGCAAGCTGGAGCTAAACTGCAGGACAGTGGCTCTCCAGGACCGAGTTTGGACACCCCTGGGTTAGACCTTTGTTATTATTTGCTGGACTAAATTCTGAAACATAGCAACTGAACAAGATTGTGTACAGCACATCTCCAAAGACAGACTGTTCCTCTTTATTATCATACATATGAAGCTGAATTTTACATGTGTGTATACAGTACATGAATTACCCCTTCTGAAAATATTGCACCAGATCTCACAGACTAAAAACAAAATCATCTGTTGATTAGTTTATTTTACAAAATAAAAAGCGCCTACAAGGAATGAAAAAGAAGGCACAACCCAGAAATAACAGGAACATCCACCTCACCGTCATATGGCAAAGAAAAAAACAAAATGCCTTTCATGAGTTGCAATGTATTTGTCCAGTGAATTCTTTGTTTTGAAAATATTCATCTGTGTTTATACATGCGCTAGTAATGACACTGTCCCACGTAGGATCATGATTAAGTTAACACCATGTTTAAGTATCTCTGCATCATCCATTTTCAAAAGTCTTCTAAGTCCACATTCAGGGCAAAGCGGTCCATATTTAATGTATAATCAGTGTACATACATACAAAGATATCTAGCATTATATTGTTCAACTTTCCCTCGAATCCTAATCCTTCTCAAAGCAGTGAGTTCATGCACACTCAGTAAACTATGATATTGTGTAATATAAAAATCATAGTACTGTGAGGAGAGTAAAGGAATATCATAGTTTATGGTGTCAGCTGTTTCCCAGACAGAATTTCAGTTCTTCCAAGTTGCCCAACATACAGAGAGCTGTGAGGCTCCTCCTCCTCTCTGACATCATGGAATGTTTCTTTAAAATCTCGTAGTCCCTTCATCTTCAAATAGTCAATGATCTGCTGTACCTCCAGTGCTCAGTCCAGTTTGCGTGCACCCAGTTTGAGAGGACCCTTTGCCGCCTTGCGCTCTGCCCGTTTGGCCTCCAGCTCTTTCCGCCTTTCTTCTCGTTTCTTCTTTGCCAATTCTGCTTTACTTAAACCTGAGGGAGCAAAAGAAAGTGTGGTTATTTTGGGCTTTATTTTCAGTTTTCTCTAACTGAAAACACAAGAATGAATCAGAATTTTTGAAATACGCTTCAATATGTAACCTGGAGAAACAAAATGTGTCTGACCCTGATTTCCATCCAGTGACTCCCAGTTTTCTTCTGTTCCCCAGTCTCCTGTACTCTCTGCGTCCCAACCATCAGACTTCTGTGGACCAAAAACACACATCTTTTTTCAGTGACATGCGGGGATCAAACTGGGCTGGAAGTGTAATCCAGAACGAAGTTCCGCCCCACTTTTAGCAATACCCATTTAATGAAAATATGACCTATATCATCTCCAACACAGCCTTACCATAGTACTTCGTTGTGACACACTTGAGAACAGATCAGGTGTTGCTGATTTTCCTTCTGCTCCATCCCAATTATAATCGCTGGCCAATCGCACCCCTTCTTGTGCGGAGCTTAAGCTGGCACTCTTTGGAGCCACAGTTGAGGATTTTTTTCGAGGCGTTGGGGTGAAACTCTCAGCTAGACCTTCATCATCCCAGTCGTTACCCCAGCCCTCATCAGCAGGTGAACTTTGACCCTGACCATCTGCATCTTTCTCGTTAGACCAGCTGTCGTCAGCATCCCAGCCTGAGCTCCAATCAGAACTCTGCTTCTTCACTGCCTCAGTGGACTTTCGACCCACCTATGGAAAGATAGCAAGTGTGTTCCTTGTAATAAATAATTTATAATAAATAATTTCTTTGACATGATGTTATAAGACGTGAAATTTGAATTTTATTTATTTTTTGTCAATTGTAAGCACACCCATAGATCAGTAAAAGACATGCATGTCAAATCACCTACATTGCTTTTCTTCTGTGTTGAGGACACTGCTGACCAATCAGAATGCAAATCGTCTGGATCTGTTTGTACTTTCTCAGGGTCCTGTGGGCACACAGATAAGGAATTATTCAAATTTCTCAGTATTCATATCTATGCTAACTTTTCATTGTATAAAAGGTCAATGAAAAAACATTAGACTTTAATATATTTGTATAATTTTAATAACCATCAGTCACCTCAAGGCTTCCCCAATCTTCATCATCCCATCGATCTCCATCTGGCTCCACTGTTTCTTCATTCGATGTCTCTGATTGGATCCTACATGCACTGGAAATCTGTGCTCTCATTTCTGGGCCTAAAAGGAAAAGAGGAATTTGATGAGATGATAACTCAGCACCTCTCATTTTAATGTTTATTTCTGCTCAAACCTCTTTAAATGCACTTTTGGCTGATTTGTAAATGATTAAGATAGCAGAATAAAGCTGTTTAGTTGGTTGAAGACTAGGTTATAAAATATCTGTAATTAATTTGTGCGTTTGTAAATCTGAAATCGTACTTTAAAATCTCTTATTGAAAAGTATTTTCCTTATGTAAAATGCAACTCAGTGATTTTAGCATACATAAATATACATGATTTATTTTAAAATCTCAGAATGAAAAGTTTTTTGTAAATGTAAATTTGTAAAAACGTTTTGTGGCACCTGTTATATAACCCGTTCTTCCCATTAAATATTTACTTCCTTGATATCTTCATTCCACTTTCTTTATCACACTAGCTGTGTCTCATTTTGAAGGCTGCGTCCTCCGGGAGGTCACTCTATTCTGAAATGAGACATCCTCGATGACCTATGCAGCCGACAAATGCGACCTTCAGAGGGCACAGTCTTCGAAATGAGACAAAGCCTTTTTTTCTTGTTGCACACCTTTGTTTGCATTATTTGTGGTTACTGGTCCAGCAGTAGGTAGAGATGCGATGCTGTTTTCAGCAGGCGTTGCTTCCGAACCAGCCGGAGCATTTCGGATGAGTTTGGAGGTAAGAGATGAGACGCCTGTTACCGCCCATCCTGCCCATGTAGCAGATGACCCTCCTGTCTGCGCTGATGCAGTCACATCCTTCTCTGCAATTGAACCATTTAATTACATTAACATTACATAATTTGAGATTACTGACAATTTGCATTTCAGTGTACAATCCTTTTAAGATAAGGGACAAAACATACCTATTTCAGTTAGTTTAGAAGGGTCTTCAGAAACTGTCTCCAGCTTACTGAGGAAACTTTTTATGGCTTTGAACGCCTACAGGACAAAAAAACACTTTATGAATTGTAATTGCAAAAATGATGGATTATACACCCAAACAGCAGAACATAAAAATAGATACTGTGTGATTGTGCACCTCAACTCATGCTGTTCATTTTTTCCTTTACCTGATCTCTGACGTTTTTGTCTGGATCCACAGTCAGTGTGCACAGTATGGGCAGGATACGATTGGCGCTTTCAGCCACACTATAGTACTGATGGGTGGCAGCGAATCCCAGCACGCCTGCTGCACGTGAGGCAGGAAACGGGTCTTTAGTTGCCCGTGAGAATGCAGAGATTAATACACGCTGACGCATCTGAAAGAAAAAACAACACAAGATTGTCATTTAGAGAAAGAAATATGCCTGAACAAACAGACGCTTATGGGTTGTTAGTTGAAGTTACCGCAGCATTGAGGTAGGGGGCAATTTTGCCCAGGCAAACAGTGGTGTTGCAGCGGATGGGGCCCTGATCGTCCCGGGCCTGCAGTCGTGCAAAGTGACGCATCAACTCTTGATTTAAATTGGTCTCATTCAGTTTAGGGGCCAACAGAAGCATGGACTACAGGAACAAGAGATTACAAGAGAAGACATTAATAGAAAAGTAATATAAAAACATATTGAAGGCTAATAAACATGGAGCTAATAACGGCAAGTACACTGGTTCAATTCCCAGGGAAAGCATGAACTGAAGAGCTTGAATGAAAAGTAAGGTGCATAGGATAAATCCATTTTAATGCTGTCAATGTTGACGTGTCAACAGATGCGTTACATTTTCTTCAGGTTTAACACATTAAAAATATTCAACACACTTAACTCAGCATCCATTTTTTTCTCATCCTTTGGCTAGCGTTACATTATACGATCACGCTCTTATTCATGCAAATGCTTTTAAACTATTCAAGCACCACAAGACAAAAGAGAACGCATTGTCTGTAAATGTCCTGACACACACACAACGCACAGAAAGACACGCACCAGTACCGTGCACAGACTGCCAAAATCGAGTGCTCTTTCACGCTTGAGCAAACAATAACATACACAATTATGCCAAACTGTCCTCATAAGAGCAGTCTTAAATGAGTTAAAGTCTTAAATGAACGTAAGGGTTGTGAGAAAATGGGACACGTATGAGATGTGCAGCAGCGGCAGGCCTTAAAGTGATGGCAGCCACTAACTCTCTTTCATTAATGTTAATCAAAGAACAAAGGTAACAGAGAGAATTACTCACTGCTCTTGACTGAATAACTTTTGTATCTTTAATAAGGATTAATCTATATTTAATTTATAATTTATGCAGTGCAGACTGTTTGATAATTTTATTCAATTGCTGTATATTTCACAGGGCACAGGTAAATATGACATTTATTATTGGTTTATGTGAGGATTGTGTTTAGGTTCACTTAAATTAAAAGTTGTTATATTTTTGAAGCCTAATAAATGTCAATTGCACTGCAATGTTGAATGGCTATAATTACTGTTTAAAATTCTAAATCAATTTCATTGAGACATCTGTAACTGTATTAGTATCAGTGATACTGGCCTTCATTCACAAAAATATGCCATTCAAACAGTATTAAAAATATAGGCTACTATATTTATGTTGTTTACAATAATTTGTTTACATTAACTGAAATGACTACATTATAAAATATTATAATATATTAAAAACGTTGTGATTAAATCACAATTTGATTACTCTAGTTAATTTTTTAATCAACTGACAGCACAAATTTAAAATGCATAAATGTATAAGTATGCCACTATCAGTAACACTGACTGTGTCAAAACACAGGAGAGAAGAGAAGACTGAGCATACAGATACCTTTACAGTCTGCTCTCGAATGGCAGGGTTTGTGTCTGTAAAACCATGAACCACGTGTGGAAAAATCTGGGAGTTAACTGCTGCTTCATTCAAATACTGAATAAACTGCTCCATCTGATACAAGGAGATACAAAAAAAAAAAAAGTCAGAGTTGGGATTAGACTTTATGACTAAACTGTAATGTAGAAACTCTACAAAAGGCATTGAAGTCATGTGTACCTGCTGTAGCAATCGTATCCTCATGGCACGGTCAGTAGAAGAGAACATCTTCACTATGACTGGGATGATTTTCTGCTGGTACTCCTCTGTTGACAAATACTTCCCTACCTAGCGCAAACAAAATATCAAAACGGTAATAATGGAACTTGCTGCTTATCAGTTAGGATGCTAACCTTCTCTGTACATAATGTACAACATGGGTAAGAGTCAATGCAATACCAAAAATGTCTATCACCTTAAATAGTGGTGTAAGAACGACAGCACCAGCATTGCCAAACTCAAAGGCTGTAAGGAGCTGAGGCAGCACTTTATGTTTACAGAAATCTTCAGGGAAAGAATCGAGATTCTCACTCAGGTCTTGGAAAAACTGCTGCTTCTCTGTAGGTTCTTTAATCTACATGAACACACACACAAACAAACAAGCATTTAGGTGACTTATCTGACCTAAATATACATGTACAATTTTTAAGTATTAATGAAAATACATAAAACAATGTAAAGCAATACACAAAAAAAAGCTAGTAGTCTGATCATTCATTACATAATATGCAAAAAATATTTACACTAACATGCATTAAAGTACCCATATATTCAATAATTGTATCCCTTAAAACTCATCTTTGATCACCAAAATGTTTTTTCCTGTAAAAAATAATTCTTCATGCCTTAAAATAGCTTGAATGTAACTCTACACCCTTGCTTCATGTAGTATACGCAGAGCCACTCACTCACACCAGCTCATAATACCCGAGCCACTCTGTCAACTTTACTGTAGAAAACCTTGCACAATGGCAAGTGCAGATACTGGTTTAATTCAGCCATATATGTATGAACCAGAATCTGATTCAGAAGAAGTGAAAGTGTGAATTATACAGGCTCGTCTACAAGTCGATGTATCAGAATGGTAATGTGTTTTATGTATCACTACATCTACAATGTCGGACACATAACGCTAATTAATATGATTAGTCTTTTGCTTGACTACATTATCAAACAGCTAATAATGTGTTGCAAATGTTACAAAAATCATAGTCTCAGTCTTACATTCAACCAACAGTCCGTGGGCATGAGACTATGGTTTGTGTAACATTTGCATATGGCACATTTCGAAGTAGTTTCGAAGTAATCATCTGATTGGTTGAATTATACAGGATGTCCGCGAGATGTGCGTGTTGCGTTCTTTAACGGTCCGCCTGGAAACAAATGCTGTGATGCCAAACTCCCTCGTGGAAGAACGGCATTGTGTTTACAACGGTGACAATGAGCGCTTACCAGGATCAACTAAACACTGGATTTTCAAAAGTATGTGAAATTTGCAGCTCCATTGTTGTAGTAAAACTTGCACAATGTTCTTGAATTAATAATTTATAGACGCACGGCGGTCTGTTATTGTGAGGACATCGACTTTACATTTGCACGCCCATAAACATGACACGGAACAAAACTAACTGTGACTGGTTGTGTTACAAGTCAGTCAAACGTCTCTTGGGTGGTCCTTGACCAATGAAAGCTGCGATGGAGTCTTCTGCCGTCAGTCTGAAGGTCTAGCTACACGAGACTACGCAAACCATGTTCCTGTTTGCCATCTCAGCCTGCCTTTTAAAAAAAAAAAAAAAAAAAAATCTAGATTTTTAGAAATGCTTTGAACATCATAGAATGTCAGTGGAGAAAGGCATATAAATTAAACATAACATCGTAATATACATCAAATACATAATTCACCCGCTATATTGTTAAATGTACCCGATTTTTCACATCAACAGAAAAATAAGACAGGATAACCTGGCTTCTCGAGACCCCCCTGCTTCACAGCCTAGTAATGATGATATGCTGTGACGATAATGATGATATATTGATGTGATTGGATATAAGGTAGTTTGTGACGCAAGGAACACCGGCAATTTTAAACTGCATTTTTGAGACATTCTTTGGTTCACTGCAGTTTCAAGGAGAAAATACTCAGCAATGGCGTTGACATGAATTTGCACATGGTTTGTCTTAAAGCATATTAAAAACACCAAATATACATATAAACAACATAAAAAAAAATATTTTCACCACAGGGTGAAAAGAGTATAAAAAGATGAAGAAATTCTGCAAGAATGCATTAAAGTTCATCCAAAAATAAAATTATACCATTATTTATTTGCCCTCAAGCCATCCTAAGTGTATATGACTTTATTCTTTCAGCCAAACACAGTCAGAGTTATATTAAAAAATAGCCTGTCTCTTCCAAGCTTTATAACGGGAGTGAATGGTACCTTAGATTTTGAAGCCCAAAAAAGTACATCCATTCATCATAAAAGTAATCTATACGGCTCCAGGGTGTTAAAAGGCCATCTTCAGTCTGGCTTTCGGGGAAAAACAGCACAGAAACAGCCTTGATTAGGGTTTTAAACAATCTGCAAGTTATTCGGGAGTCAGGAAACTTGGCAATCCTTGTTCTTTTAGATCTGAGTGCTGCTTTTGACACAGTTGATCATGAGATTCTACTCAACCGACTTCAGACATGGGTCAGTTAATCAGATGCTGTCCTAGACTGGTTCAGATCCTACTTAAGCAGCAAGGAATACTGTTACACTGGGTACCTACACCTCCAGGCATTATGTCATTTCCTGTGGTGTTCATCAAGGCTCAATTTTTGCAAACTTGTACCAGATGCCCACAATTAAATTTCCACCCTACTGGACTGCATAGCGAGCATAAAATAGTGGATGTCACAGAACTTTCTACAGCTAAACAAAGATAAGGTACTTGTTATCGGTAATGACAGTGACCTCAGTTTTTAAAAACATTAGCATTGTTACTAAAACAGCATATTATCACCTCAGAAACATCTCCAAAGTATGTGACCTTTCCAATTTGTTGAATAAATATACTCCAGCAAGAACGCTCCAAACATCAAATAGTAACAAAAACACGGCCAAAAAATTGGAGAGTCAGCCTTTAGTCATTTCAAAGCAATGGAACTCTCTTCGACTCAATCACCAAAAATTATCTCAAAACAAATTTGTTCGAGGGCCTTTCCTTGATTCATTTTATTATCTTATTTCTATTATGTAATTTTATTTTCAATCTGTATTTCATTTTAAAATTGTATTTCTATTCAATGTATTATCTTATTTCTATATGTGAATGCATGTTTTTGTTTTCTCTGTGTATTTCTATTCTGTAAAACACTGTTTTAAAAGGTGCTATATAAATAAAGCTTTTCTTATTTGCTTTAAAATCTATGGTACCATTCATTATAAAGCTTGAAGAGACAGGATATTTTTAATAAAACTCGGATTGTGTTTGGCTGAAAGAAAAAAAGTCATATTCACCTAGGATGGCTTGAAGGTGAGTAAATCATGGGATCATTTTCATTTTTGGATGAACTAACTCTCACAAATTAAATGTATCAAAAGTGACAGTAAACACATTTACAATGATGCAAAATATCTATTTCAAATAAATGCTGTTCATTTGAACATTCTATTCATCCAAGAATCCTAAAAAAGTGCATCACAGTTTCCACAAAAATATTAAGCAGTACAAGTACACCCAATTTCAACATTGATAATAATTAGGGGTGTGACGAGACCTTGTGCCACAATATTAAAATAATATTTCTTGTTGAGGTGAAAGCGGTCTCGCAATATCAGCATGAGGGAGCTTAGTTTGTGGCAAAACCTTACCTTGCTTGCATTATGTTGTTCTGTCTCATACTCAGACAATAGAACTGAAGTGACATTCGTTAAAAGATAGGGCTGTCCTCAATTAAGTTTGAGTGCTCAATTAAAAAAAAAAAAATCCTTGATTGCAATTTACCCATGTCGTTTAACCAGCAAAATACCGGAAGAGGAGCATTTGAATTAAATATTGTTTGTCCAATATTAAACAAGGACCGAATATGCTGTAAAGTGTAACAACAACAATCACCATCATATATATAAAATCATTTTAAAGGCTATTGTTCCTTTGGTCTTTTCTACTACCACAAAAATATTATCTGATTTCTAACAATCAAACAATTACTTGATTACCAAAATGATTGTTAATGACAGCCCTAGATTCATTTAAACATGTAAAAATGCACCTGATTTGTTTTGCATGTTGTAACTTTCAGTCACATATTTTGTCATTGAAGATTTCTTAAAAATAATGTTAAAATATCGCCTTCAGGATTTCTGAATCCTTCAGGATTCTGCCATCACAGAAGTAAAGTACATTTTAAAATATAATAAAAACAATTATTTTTAACTGTGATAACGTTTCACAATATAACTATTTTCATAAGAGACTTCTTTCAAAAACATTTTGAACGACAGTGTAATACAACACAAAACCTGTAGACAGAGTACACAACAGTTTTAAATACCTGTATCTCTTCCAGAAACAGACAGCTCTCCACAAAGCTGTTGTTCATAAAGCCTCCAGGAGATCTACAGTTCAGTAGGAACCGAGCAGGGTTGGGACGAATCTTTGGGTTTGCTCCCACTAACTCACAGTAATGCGGCACTAACTGCTTTGGAATCTGTGAGAAGTAAACAAGATTGTTAAAAAGACTCTGATGATGCATAGCTTTTAATCTTTTTGTCATATTAAAAACTACTAAAAGCTATTATTGCAGTTAACACTAATCAAAAATGATCTGGTACCTTGCCCAGAGATCGTAACGAGGAGGCACGTGGTAAAGTTCCATTAAATACTTCCCAAATGAGACAACCAAGACGCCACACATCCCCTGTCCTGAGATCATAAAGAGATGTACAACAATGAGCTATGGCTGATTACGAATGCATTTTTTCCTGAATATTTTAGGTCCAGTGGCAGAGGCAGGATATTTTCATTGGGGTAGGCACCAACCAGTCTAGTGTGGCACAGAAATCTTCATATTTCAAACATAAAAAAATAGCTAGACTATACAGTACTGGACTGTTTTAGTGCCTAGAACACAACTGAATACAATTAATTGTAACTGAAGTAGTGGTGGAATAGATACTGAGTGAATTTGACAACATTCGTAAATGTGACGCATATGCATTGCAACAAATACATTGTTTTTACAAGATTTGACATCTCCACATTGAATCATGTTGTATTTACCCAAATGTTACCCAAGCAATTTCATATACATCTACTGTTACAGGAGCTGTACATCTTTGGCTCTCTTATCTATCTGAATGGGAACATCAAATTCTCCAAAGCTGTTAATATATATATATATATATATATATATATATATATATATATATATATAATAATAAAATATATATAATTTTTTTATATATACAGTAATACAATATATCCAAATAAAGAACATGCACAATATTGTTATCATGGGCACTTCAAAATACTTTGAATAATTATTTATTTTTCAGATTTGTGCATTAAGAATACTTTTTCTGTACTGGTTAAAATGCACAACATCACTGTATGCTGCACAAAAAGAGGCACGAGCACTCTCTCTGATGTAAACAAGCCCAAAATGCATGAGAAGCGCATGGAAGAACGAGTGAATGAAAATGTACAAAATAATAACTTCTGTAACAAGTGTAGCTATTGCTCATTGTTAATGCATTAAAGGGATCATGAACTGACTTTTTTTATTTTTATACTGTTGTCTGAGGTCAACTTATGATGTTTGCATGGTTTTTGCACTTAAAAACATCATAATGAATAAGTAATAGGCTATTTTCTAACCTGGTTTTGAGCCTAGCTCTTGAAACGCTTAGTTTTTATGGGCGTACCACATTGAAGACTGCTACGATTAGATAACAGTTTTGCATATTATAATGAGCTTCAGCTCCCCAGCCATTACACGTGAGGAATTGTTGTAGAGAAATGGCAACCGGAATGATTCGCCCACAGGGCTCGCAAAATGTCTTTATCAAACAAACACAATGATTTCTCTCTCGTCCACCCACCATTATTTGGAATGTTATCGGCGTCCCGGTCGGTGGATATAACCGCGAACCGTGCAACACACACACACACACACACACACACACACACACACACACACACACACACACACACACACACACACACACACACACACACACGCGCGCATTTCACCATTTAAGATGCAAACCCTGGCCCATACATGTTCGAGTCTGATCACGAATCACAGGACAATGAACCAACAACACCTCAAATACAAAGGATACTCCAGCCTGTGACAGCGTGGAAGTCATTTTTAGTTAGACACATACATAATCAGTAGATATCAAATGTAACAATGCAACACTATCACATATAAAAAACATTTTTTACTCACATAATTGTGTTGCATCATTCCTGTCAGATCCAGAAGCCACAGCATTGTTTTTTAATCTCATCCGGTCTGCAAATCCAGTCTCTTGTTTACAAACTAATCCAGTGAAATGAAGCGAACAAATGCAATGTTTTCCCCATGTGAGCTGGATCTTCATTAAAGATAAAGTTCAACCATGCATTTTGGAATCTGAAGGAAGCTTATGGCATGTTTGAAACATGCCATAAGCTTTATTGCTTGAAGCTTTATTGCTTTATTGCTTGAAAGTTCGATCCAGTTTAGCTCCACGTAGGTCTGTTATTTATCTAACATGCCAGGCACGAATCGGTGGGCAGGGCTACAGTATTAGACATTCGTCTTCTTCGGTTGAGGCGGTGTTTCACTGAACTCTGACGTCACAGGTAAGCACATTCGCAGATTGAGCGTTTGCTGAGCCAGCTGTCAATAAAAGTTTTTCTTTGACTAACAAGGAAGTTTTCAGCTCTGAAACGTACAGGATATTCTTATATTATGGTGACCTTTTATATAACAAAAGCGGAAAGTTGATTTCTCAATTCATGACCCCTTTAACCAATGAAACTTTATTGTGAAGTGTTACCTATTGTTCTTTATAATTCTTTTGTACTTTGATCTGTTTGAAACATCTGTTTACTTTATACATTTTCTGTTTATTGCTTTTAAAAGAGTTATTTTTTTTATAAGAAAAACGTTATTAAACCTGTTATAGTATGACAACACTTTTTGCAGCTTATTTCAATATCGTAATAATACCGTATACCATGATAAAAGCTTCAGCAATTATCGCAACATGAAAATTTGATACGGTCACATGCCTACTAAAAGCTCAAATCATGACAAATAAAACGTACTTTTTCAGGTTTGACCAGCCAATGCGCACATGCTGTCATAAACACGTGTCTCAAAACACACTGACCTTACCAATTGCGGATGGCTTTTTTATTTAGAAGACGGGACTTATTTCGCCATATTGGGCATTGAACTTTCAACTATTCATAGTAATACGAATGCACTGTCTTTGTATGAAGTCTAAAGTCTTTGAAGTCAAGTCAGAAACTGTAAATAGCCTACAGGGAGCAGTTGGGCTGAAAAAGACATTTCTGCCTGTACAAGTTACCATTTTTCTCCGCCACTGCCAGGGCTCTCTGGGGGATCATATCGCTCCAGGTCAGGGTTGATCACTTTAGGTGGTGGTAAGGTGATCGAGTCTCCCTGGTCTGAGCTCACATGATCCAACCCTCCAAGCTTCCATTCACCAGCACGGTCCACAAAGACAGCCCACATGCCCAAGTTATTATGGTTGAGATGGCAGTCATTCACCAAGAAGCTCAGCGCTTTCTGATGGGAAAGGAATGAAAGCAAACTGTACAACTGAACTAATAAATGTGAAGTAAATAGCCTAAAATTTTTTCAACTAACCACAATTTGATGAAGGCCCCATGACACCTCTAAATCACTCGCACCACTCTTCTCCGCCTGGACCTTCAGGTGTGCAGCCAGAGGAGTCACTGGCTCTGTGACGATGTACAAGCTTTTCTCGGTCTGACGTCCAACAGGAAAAGACCGTTTTAATAAAGTGTTTAAATAAAAAAGGCTTTTTACTAATTAAAATTAGGATAAATCTAGAATGTAAAAGGTTTGTGTAAAATCTCCCACTAATATAAAATGACTAAAATGATTCTAAATAGTTCATTTAGGGATTATTTCTTATACTAAGAGTCTATTATTGACAAGGGGTTACATTCACAAAGAGCTCACCTCAACCTGAATAATCAAGATGAAATGAAGGCACAAGAAAAGATGAGCCATTGTTTGAAGAGAACAACCTCCCTATGATTCACCATCACACTGATAAACCTCTTTTCATCTATACAAGGTCCTTACCTCCAACCCATCTACGTAGGACAAGATGTTGGGATGTCTGAGCGTTTTTGTGCGTTTGAAAGCTGCTTTAGCAAGCTGTGTCTGCTCCTCCGTTCCCTGTGAAACCTCATACACAAAGACTGACACCGGCTCACCAGTGGTCTGGAGTAAAAAGGGGGAACAAGTTAAGTTACAACCCATCTGTATATGGCAAAGAAGAACAGTGCAATTTAGGGAAATTTGCAAAACCAGAATGTCCTGACTGACTAGTTTTCAAATAAACCAAGCTATTAATACAGCCTTTAATCAACAACATTTTAAGCTGTCCTGATGTTTGATATGTCATTCTATTTTTTTATCAGAATATGATCAATAGTTATTTATGCATCAGTAACAATCTTATACGTTTATTGATATAACATGCTAGTAATTCTAGTAAATGGTGATCAGACAGTTATTGATATATATGGCCTGTCAGGACACGTGTACGGTAAACACTAACACTGCAGTTTTTCTCTGCTATCATACCTCATTATAGTGATGGCAGTAATTATCATGGTAGTAATAATCGATACAAAACAAGAAGGCATCACATAAATAAATCAATGCAAACCATTGTGCTTCGTACCACAATAACATTTGAGCTGTTTAATGTGACTGCAGTTTTCTGTTGACGTGGCCACAGCAATGTTACGTACTCTGGTGAAATTATGACAAAAGAAACCAATTTATTTTGTAATTAATAGTCTTATTGTCTAATCAATGCCGCCCCAGACGATACTGAGCCCTGGATATGAAAACATACAATCTTACAAAGAAATCATGTGTGTTTTTGAAGTGCTACTTCGCCTTTGCTGTTTTACTCGCTGATGCGCAATGCTGAGCGGTATGTAGCTAAACTTTAGACCGAGGATTAAGCGGCCTGCTGCGACACTATATGCGTTATATAAACATGTCAAGTAATTTTACCTTGCGCTTTCCCCGACTAAGGGTCCATATGCCTGACTTTTCTTGGTTTTCTGGTAAAATTTCATAGTTGAAGTCTTTGATAGGATCCCGTGCGAAAAAGGACCACATCCTTCCCCGTCAGCCCAGCACACGGTGTTGCTGTAGGACGGACAGCGAACCAATAGAGGGCGCAACCATTCCGACAACCGAGAAGGGAATCCGCCAAGCAAATATCACGTGACCCTGAATCCTCCCTGAGCCTTTTTGTGTGCTATGCTGAGCTCGGAACCGCAACTGACAGTCTGCGGTTCCGAATTCAGCACTAGTTTGTCATTTTGAACGTGCATTCATTGTGTCATGTCGTTCTAGTTATAATAAACAGTAATGAATTCCATTAAAGTTGATGCAGGGGAAATCGGTATAACTAGGTTATTTGAGCCAAAAGGTTAATTACACCAGTGTTTTATTTTAGCACTTAATTCAGAACATTTTCCTAGTTGTTTGTCATGTCCTTCAAACTAAAATAGCCGCATCACATTTTTGCAAAAGCTGTTGGGTAAGATTGTAAAAATACTGGAATCCAACTATAATCAAGTTTTAATGCGTTCATGAAAACAAAACCTGGGTATCTTACACATTAGGTTGGGGTTACATGTCAAATGTACATTTTGTACAATTTTTGGTTTAAAGCAAAAAAAACACTTTTTCTGGCAGATAATGGAGGGTAAAGAAAATGTGGCATATTTACAAAATACAAAAATGTATCCTATGCATTTGTTAATCTTTATTCAACCCAGTCACTGATTAAGGATGCACTGATACTTCAGAAATGTGATAAGTGCAGTAGACTATTTGTAGCAATCAGATCAAAATGATAAATTTGTGCAATTACCCATATAATCCTCAGTGAACTACTGTTGGCTACAAATGCACCCCCCCCAAGTTACATCCTTACACTGTAGAGGTAGTCACATAGCATTCTAGTAGATGCGTCGTCAACGTTGCATCACAGCACTTTAGAAAACCATAGTGCAACACTGCAGTTGTATACAGTATAAATTACACTGCATTGACCAGAGTACTGATCATGAACTTGATTGTACAAAAGTGACAAAACATTAGGCCATTAGCAATAGTCTTTATTTGACAAGCATAAACAAGGTTTACATCAAATTTACACTTAAATATTTTGATTTTATTAGCACCATCAACACAAGAACAAATCTGAAAAGCATACATTTACACTAAAAGTATTGTTTGAGCAGAGGTTAGAAAGCAAAGACACCGCAGGGAATTGAACCCCGTCCTGAGAATCAGGAGTGCCTCCACCGGAGTCTTTTGCTTTTTTTCTTATGAGGTTAAAAAGCAAAACCTGAAGGAACAATCCAAAGAGTGTTCCCTCAGGAAAAGAAAAACCTCAAACCTGCTGCTCTACAATACTCGGATCTCGAACGGCTCTTCTTTCGCCTGAAATTACACAGAAGACTGCAGGTTTCCCCATCCCCAAATAAACTCAAACATCCAAAATGCCATTGACGCTACTGTAGTCATTTGTCCTCAATACAAAAATCTATTTTAATATGCTTCTTAGATCAAATCTCTGACCAGCGAGGTCTTGAACAAGGCTGCACTTGCATTCAGGTGTGACTTGTTCCTATTTAAAAGCTGAAACACAAAGAGAAGAGTTTAGAGCCCCCCCACCCCCCAAAGTGTCATAACCAGTGTAATACAAGTGTCATTTACCACCAAACAATGGTCCAGGTCTTGGAATGCCACCAACACGGCCAGAACAAAATCGCTCCCTTTGTAAAAATCACCATTCCTGTAACTAGACAGATACTCGGTTTTCCATCCCCCCAGACTCCCCGAACTATTTTCAGAATCTTTTAAAAGGCAAAGTGCACGTATAAACTTATCTCCAGCCAGTGACGCTTTACACCCAATTCTTCAGAGTAAAGTTTTAGCAAGTCTACAGCTGCAATGAAAAAAAGAGCAAAAAGTTTACAACCCCACACCCCCTCCCTCCCTATCCCAAATCAATTTAAATCAATGCAAAAACTGGTTACTCAATTTGCTTTGATGCAAGCATATCCATCCACTCCCATGTTACGGTTCAGTCAATTTTAGATGAATCACAACAGCATACCTGAAAAGAGAGAAAGTGTTGCCCCACCCCTCCCCAAAGCTACCAAACACTAACATTGGATTGGATTGAAATTTTAGTGCAAGTGTTAAGTGCATGCATATTTTAAAAAGGTGAATGCTTGTTCTACCCATACACAGGATTAAGATCAACTACATGTACTTAACTCAGCAGATAGCAGCAGAGGGATGCGCAATTAGCAGCAAAATATGACGAATATGAGGTTGATCAGAGCGACTGGATGTCCCAGTTTCATCAGGCGGTTAGGGCTCTCCCAGATGACAAGACAAATTTGCTCCCTAAGTGAAATTGACCTAAGAAAATGAAGAATTGGAGGGGGGAAAACAGGAAAGACGCGCAGACACACAAGGACTTCGGCGAAGGGCTTCCGAGGTTTGGACAAAGCTCTCAAGCGCACAAGGGAGATTCGGGTCGCCATTCACTCAAGTGAAGACATTCACCGGGGCAACTGCTCACAGACAGCCTTGCATTCAGATGCAGTCGAGAAGGCAGGGGGACAAACGGGCAATCTGAAACAAAGAGCTTCTACACACAAACACTTCCACCACACCGATTGCAATACTAACTGTATGACTCAACTAAGGAGTTAAGAGATGTAAAAGAAACTTAAAGAGCATGAAGCATTATAAAAAAAATAAAATAAAATAAAAAAAAGCTTCAGAAGCATTGGTGATTGTTACTGAAGTTTACAAAAAGTTGCTGCATGAGGTTTCTACAACCAAGTTTAATGATTCAGACACCTGGTAACTAGACTCCACAGGGTGACATCATGTAACTTTTCACCACACAGCGGGCTGACGTGATTTCTGCAGAGAGAGAAAAAAAGTGCATAGCCCTCCCCACCCTAAACATCTTTTCCAGGGAACTTACAGCTGTACAGGCAATTCCAAATAAAGCTGCACAGTTGCACAGCTATTCCCAGCCACTAAATTTGGAGTTTGGAGCACAGTTGTGCAACAGTTGAAAAGACTATTGCTATACATTTGTAAAGCAACTCACCCTGCACAGTTGCGCAGAGTAGTGGCTGGGTAATTAAGCATTTTAAAAGTATAGTTTCAAAACGATTGTAGCACAACGAACGGTCCTGCCTGTCGAAGCATTCAGTGGAACCGGGCGATTTCAGGTCATAACTTCCTTTGATAGGTGGCATTCTTCACGAGGCTTTGTAAGATTCTGCAAGACCAAAAATGGCAAAACAAAGACCCCTACACCCACCCTCACAAAATGGCCCAAATAAAGACAATCTCCAAGATTCAGATATCAAAAGTGTAGACTTGGAGCCAAATAGACTACAATTTAATGCATAAAGCATATCTCCAAGTTAAATTTGTAAAATTTGCCTTTCCTCCATTGGCCTGATCAAGCTGTAGGACTGGACTGATCTGCCTCTCCACCTTGAACAGAGTTGACTTCAAGCCCTGGCATCCAAGCTCTACAAAAAGCGCCAAGCTTTACACTCATACCTGGAAAAGCATAAAGAAATACCCAAGAAAGCCCCGCACATACCCCAAGAAACAAAATGCATACCAAAATTTCAAATCACAACAGGCTATGCATTTATTAACTGAAAATGGGAACAGTTACAGAATGTACACTTACATACAAATTACAAAAGCTAATTTGTAAAAATATGCTCAACCACAGATCTTACAATTGTAACACACTATTAATGGAAAAAGGTTAGGAACAAATGGGCTTGCTTAGTGACCTTACGTGACCAAAAGAGGCTGAAGTTGACTGATGCGAAAGCAAATCTTTACATACAATGTTAGGATGACATCTTCAGTGGAAAGCATTCAGGGACACTGCACACTGAAAAATGCAAAGGGGGAGG
Organism: Paracanthobrama guichenoti; assembly: GCA_018749465.1. Lineage (NCBI taxonomy): Eukaryota > Metazoa > Chordata > Actinopteri > Cypriniformes > Gobionidae > Paracanthobrama > Paracanthobrama guichenoti. Next base: position 31,186,332 of record CM031956.1, on the reverse strand, counting down.
AAAAGAAAGCCTACACACATCCCCACTCCTCAAAATACAAAAATTAACCAAACAATAAGCATCTAATACATTTACTGCTTAGACACTTAGCCATCAAATTGTATTCAAGTACAATACAATGACAGACGAAAGCAAATGAATGCCATTTACATGAATATCCAATTACTTGCCATTAGAACACGTTAAAAGCGCCTTGGCCTCTATTGAAGTAGCTTTGCTCCTTAAGTAGGGGGAGGGGAGCAGATATTGGTTGGACCACCAGCTTTGTTCTTTGAGGGTTTGTTTCAATCTGTAAGAGTCAAGATTAAGCAATCCCCCCCCAGATCTACAAACCCCATAGACAATATTCATACATACAACCAATATCGATATACCATTCAATAAAGAGACAAGAGTGCCATCATGATGTGTGTTTATATAAAAATAAAAATAAAAAACTGAAAGCGTTTGATCCCATGCCGCGTTACCCAAGATGTAAACGTTGGTATAGCTGCCATGGAAGGCTTGTAAGTGGGCCACTCATCCACTGGCAGACACACTGGTGGTTCCTTCCCCCATACAGCGCTATTGAAGCCACTGCCACCCTTAATAAAGCCGCTTTCACAAGCTGCAAAGTCTAGGAAGAGATTTGGGTTAACGGCCCACACCCCTCCCACCCCGTTGCCCATGACAAACCCCGACATTCAATACTGGAAAAAACTGATGAAAGTATGGTTCACATATCCAAACAAGATTTAACACAAATCCAATGAGGTACCTTCCTAAATCCCATCAAAGTAGAGGCTTTCCTTGAAGCTTTATAAGATTCGTTACAGAGCAGTCAACAATTTGACTCTAAAAGGGTCCACACAACATCCTGGAATCCCTTTTGGTTCTATCGCCTCTAATGTGCCCAGAGCCTGTGGGAGAGAGAACTCGAGAAACGCATTTGCCCCACCCAACCCCAAGAACACTGTGGAGCAATAATCACATAACTATTGAGAAACTGCATTTGCAAAATCTGTATGTCAATATTATCACTCAATGCTTTTATAATAACGTATTTACTTTTACAAAAACGTTTTTTTTTTTTTTTTTTTTTAAAGGAACTGTTGCTCCAATTTATCATTAAAATTCATGCATGAACTCGTCAAAATTTTTACCGGCAGGCAATACGCAGCTGCCCTGGCATCATATGTCGGAATGACGCAGCGGTGTGGCAGTAGAGGTAGTGGTGTCGTTTAGGGACGCAGGGTAACCAACTCCGAAAAACCCTTCATACGTGGATTGCTTCTCAGGACAGACCTAATGGATTTAAGCGGATAGGGGGACGACTTTTCCCCGGGCCTACAGCCGAAACACAGTGGAGGCGTGGTCGATTAAGGACGGTCATCTCCACAGCACACTAACAGCATTCATCAGACTTGGCCAACAACAGGACAGATGAAACATCGGAATTTCAAACAGTCACTCACCACGCCTGAAAAGGAAAGAACAGAACTTCGCGAGCAAAAGTGTTCTGATATGCAAACTACATTAATCATGACTTTAAGATTACACAGGATACCTCTACCCATACAAACCAAATGCCCTCTTCATGACTTTTCTATGGCGACGACCCCCCTGATACTCTCTGCTTGTGAGCCCTCTTTATCTGTTGCTGTTGAGACACCCATCTTTGGCTTGCTCTGATCTAGACCATCTGAGCTCCCCCTGGTGGCCAACGTGGTACGCTATTCTGCCTTGTGGATCTGGCGCCCCCTCAGGATATTGCTGCTCTTCTCCCTGCTCTGTGCCCTCTGATTCTCCCCTGGTCCTGCCTGGCTCGACATCTGGTCCTGATTCTCCCTGGTCCTGGCCTCTGCTGTAGATCTTTTCTTCAATCCGTAGTCATCTAAGAGCTAGGTCGTTACTGGATACAATTAAACTCAGTCCATTTCTCCTTCCCTCGGTCTTCTGCTGATATTTTTGGATCATGAAAAACACTACGCTCCCATTTCACAGCTGTTACACAACACGTGACTCAGTCCAGAAAGCTCCCAAACACTCAAATGTGCGTCATCGTAGCCGATTTAAAAAAAAAAAATCCTCTAGGTTTAGGAATTGATGGTCGAAATACTTGTGTAGAATTCTTCGAAAAAGCAATCTGCATCTATAACCATTGTCGATGCCTTTCAAGCTATTACCTCAATGTTGTCATTTCTTCCTAAAAAGGCAACGAGATAAAAAATTCGGATTGCCTTGTTTCTTTTGGCATTAAGCGTTTGTTAAGATATGGTTTGCAGATTAAAAAAACAAATGTTTAACTAGAAAATCTACGGTCGTCTATTGTTCGCCCTCGCTATCATAACTTGATCTTATCGCGACCGCCATTTTGTAAAGGCGTTCTAACGTCTTTTAAAGTCAAGAGTCTTCAGGGGGAAAAACAAAAACTTAAAACAAATATTTAGCTTATTAGAAGCGAATAACGTGGGATTTATAGCTGGTCTCAGCTTAAGCCATTGGTCAGCTGGTTAAACATTAAGCTAGTAGTAAAAATCTTTAGTTATTTTATTATACAAAACTGTAGTCTGCGCTAAGTCACTTCAGAAAATCCTCGATGAAACAAAGAAGGATTTAAAGCTAGCTTAACAGAATTAACGTTAGATAACATGTTCGTTTATAGCGGCGCTTTGTTCAGGCTCTTGGACAGTGGGTTAAAGCTTAGCAAAACAACAACTAAAAGTTATATTATGCTAAACTATATATTATATAGTCTGTCGTCTTGTTAGGACCAATAGAAGGTCAAAAATTTCTTTAAAAAAAAAAAATACAATAATAAAAAAAAGCACTTTAAATGGTAAAAAAAAATCTTACGTAACTTCTTTACGCTAAAGGCAACTTATTAAAAGAACGCCTCGACAATCATCTGTAACAACGAAAAAAATGTAAAAGCTTAAAGGGTTGACAAAGAACAGTTTCTCTAAATTATCGTCAAAAAATAAATAAATCTAACAGAAATACACGAAGTCACATCACCAAATCACCGAAATCTCCCTGCCTTCCCTTGCGTCGCACCCCGTAGTGACGAGCTTTGTTGTTGGCTTGGCTTTTATAGACCTCAGTGACGCGGTCGTTGTCATCTCCTTCCGCCGTGTGATTAAAAAATAGTTCCTCTCACAAAGAGCAAGATATCTCCCTATTTAAGAATATGACTACGTATTACCGTTTTGTCATTTATAAGAAAAACTATGTGTGTAATCAAAAACAACACGCAATGGTTTTATGATGCCCTTTAAAAACTCCCTCATATATGGACAGAAAGTCGAATTAGAAAGCAAACGTTCCCCAAAGATAACATTAAATGATATGGGAATTTGGGAAATTATATAAAATGAATTCCCCCACCAAATGCGCTTTCCGTTTCTACAATGTAAGACCAACGGTCGGTCACAGCCGCCCAGAAACTCAGGGTGATTCATCACAAATGCACTTTTCAAACAGAAACAGTTACGTCAGAAGCGCAGTGCGGAAGAATACAACATGAACCTAAAACCCCCTCTTTCAATCCAGCTCAAACCGGTTTCAGTGCACGGATCTTCTTTCCTTTTTACTGCAGTGCCCTAATGCGCTTGCGTGGAACATTTCTTGGCTTAAAAATATGATAGATCAACTCGAAGAATTTCTAGAATGTTCTAGTTTAACCCGGATTGAACGTTATACGAAAACCATTTTTTTTGGAGGTCAAGAAGTATATATTGTATTTTACAAGGTTAAAGTATATTTCCCATCATAACAAACTAGAGCTTGTCAAATGTTTTACACTCTTGAGAGTCGATTCCGATAATTAAAAAAGTGAATAAATGTAACCTGAATTTGAAGAGTTGGTGGATACGTTAAAGGAAATGCGTTTCTTTGTCACATTGAAAGGGTGGGTGCGGGGCAAACCAGACCTCCAGCACGTCTCCTCTCTGGGATTTGTGCTGACGTTCACAACAGGACAAGACTGTTACAAGTGGGAAGGGGGATGGGCAACACGGATACACTAATAAAAATAAAAATAAAAAACCCGGACATACCAATGGATTGGCTGTTTGTGTCTAAAGTACCATGAATCATGTAATGGGTTAGTATAAATCGGTTTGAACATCGATTCATTCGTTAAATGGTTTTTACACTGCCCTAAATAAACACGTTGTTTTGGGGATTAAGTTTCAGGGACCGTCAAAGTTAAATGACAGTATTTAATCTAAAACAATTAATGGTACCATTTGTTTTACATTCCTAAATATGTACGCAATTCAATGATTTATTATTCTTAGCATCTGACGTCACGTTGTTTGCATGTCAGCCTTTGGATTGAGTTTAGTTAGATTCGTCATCATCATACAATAACTTTGTAATACACAGCCATATAAAAAAACATTTAACTAACAAAAACATCTTATGTACATCATCGGTTAATTTTGCGACAAACCATGATGTATTGAGTTCAAATTGAATGTAAACGTGACGAATGGGGCAAAGTCTGGAAAGATCTGCATGTTTGGAGCATGGATTTAATTTGCAAGTTAACCACTAGGTGGCACCGATGTCACACTAATCACAGAACATTCATAAAGGGAAGTCCAGTAGAATAAACCCTAACCTAACAGTCTGACCTGAATGAAAACCTTCAGCCAATGAGTTAATCAGACTTGTTTACACCTTTCCTCTTTTTAAGTGGAATGAATGATTGCCCATTTCAGCACGTTTCTCTCATATAAAACATTTCAGTTCTAAAGACCCAATGTGTGATAGACAGAAATGGGATTCACAAAAATATATTTGTTGTGTTTCACAGCAACTATTTTCCATATATGATTAAATATGTTAGTTAAATATAAAAATATATCTAGTTATTTCTAACTAGAAAGACTGAACAAATGTCAATGTTACTGAATGCTCACTGTCACAAAGCTGATTTAAGGGAATTTGGAGATACAAGGAAAGCATACAAATATTTATTAAGAAACAGACAGAAATTATATTGTATTGTAGTCTTTAAAAATATATTAAATGCATTTTGAAAACATTTAATGACATGACAACTCAAAGGTGATTGACATTTAATGTTTTGTGGGTAAAAAGTGCATGTCCTGTTTTTTAATCAACATCAAGATTTTAGGTTAACATCCGACTGTAAATATATATATATATATATATATATATATATATATATATATATATATATATATATATATATATATATATATATATATATTTTTTTTTTTTTTTTTTTACAAGATTTTCTGCATTCACTAGATTTATTTTTAATGATCACATCAGGCACGCCATTGACACAGGGGTTATGACCCCGCAGTTTTGGAAAGACAGCAATCAACCCCCGCACTTTTGATAAGGGAAAAAGCCTGTGCGATTCGCTAACTAAAAAACGAACATAACATTCATTGTAAGTAATGCAAGCCATACACTCAGGCCCGGTTCCAGAATCAAATCACTGAGGGTGTGCTAGTAAAGTGCAGATAGGCTAAGCAAAGGCTCCACCAGAACAGTGTACAGTGAGAAATTTATGATTATTTACAAGTCATTTACCAATAATTGGAATTTCAAAAATATTTTGCTACTTAAATTGTCTATTAATCTATTAGCCTGCCTTTACATTGCTTTAATGCATTACTAGTAGGCCATTTTAACATATCGTCTTCCTGAGAACCAGAAAAAAGGTTTTGTGAATTTAGATTTTCTTTTCCTCCGGACATTATTGTTTGGAGCATAAATATATATATATATATATATATATATATATATATATATATATATATATATATATATATATATATATATATACATATATACATACATACACACACACACACACACACACACACACACACACACACACACACACACACACACACACACACACACACACTCACACTCACCTAAAGGATTATTAGGAACACCATACTAATACTGTGTTTGACCCCCTTTCGCCTTCAGAACTGCCTTAATTATATGTGGCATTGATTAAACAAGGTGCTGAAAGCATTCTTTAGAAATGTTGGCCCATATTGATAGGATAGCATCTTGCAGTTGATGGAGATTTGTGGGATGCACATCCAGGGCATGAAGCTCCCGTTCCACCACATCCCAAAGATGCTCTATTGGTGACTGTGGGGGCCATTTTAGTACAGTGAACTCATTGTCATGTTCAAGAAACCAATATGAAATGATTCGAGCTTTGTGACATGGTGCATTATCCTGCTGGAAGTAGCCATCAGAGAATGGGTACATGGTGATCATAAAGGGATGGACATGGTCAGAAACAATGCTCAGGTAGGCCGTGGCATTTAAACGATGCCCAATTGGCACTAAGGGGCCTAAAGTGTGCCAAGAAAACATCCCCCACACCATTACACCACCACCACCAGCCTGCACAGTGGTAACAAGGCATGATGGATCCATGTTCTCATTCTGTTTACGCCATATTCTGACTCTACCATCTGAATGTCTCAACAGAAATCGAGACTCATCAGACCAGGCAACATTTTTCCAGTCTTCAACTGTCAACAGACAGTCTTCAACTGTCCAATTTTGGTGAGCTTGTGCAAATTGTAGCCTCTTTTTCCTATTTGTAGTGGAGATGAGTGGTACCCGGTGGGGTCTTCTGCTGTTGTAGCCCATCCACCTCAAGGTTGTGCGTGTTGTGGCTTCACAAATGCTTTGCTGCATACCTCGGTTGTAACGAGTGGTTATTTCAGTCAAAGTTGCTCTTCTATCAGCTTGAATCAGTCGGCCCATTCTCCTCTGACCTCTAGCATCAACAAGGCATTTTCACCCACAGGACTGCCGCATACTGGATGTTTTTCCCTTTTCACACCATTCTTTGTAAACCCTAGAAATGGTTGTGCGTGAAAATCCCAGTAATTGAGCAGATTGTGAAATACTCAGACCGGCCCGTCTGGCACCAACAACCATGCCACGCTCAAAATTGCTTAAATCACCTTTCTTTCCCGTTCTGACATTCAGTTTGGAGTTCAGGAGATTGTCTTGACCAGGACCACACCCCTAAATGCATTGAAGCAACTGCCATGTGATTGGTTGATTAGATAATTGCATTGAGAAATTCCTAATAATCCTTTAGGTGAGTGTATATATTTAATTCCTGTTATATGCTATATCCTCTGCTCTGTAGAGGACACCAGAACCCCTTATTGAGAAAATTAAAAGACATGAATAGATAAACACTGGGATTTTTTAATTTTTTATGCTTCAAGTCTTTTTTTTTTTTTTATCCAAACTTTGTATAAAAATGATTCTCAATGTTATGAAAGATACAGAATAATTTTATACTTACCATTTTATTTTATGCAATATGTGTGTAAACATGGCCATAAATGCCATTCCCATTCTAAGCAATGCATCTATATACTGTATCTAATGCATATTAATGTGTTTTGGGACAATATGTAATGTAAAAAGACGTGTAATAATATTTTCATAAGAATGTCTTATATTTCATAAGAATATCCAGACTTAAAACTGTGTATGTTGTCAGAGAAATTCGCTAAATAATGTCCTCTACAGAGGCAAAACCTCTATTCTGGGTCTCAGGAGGATATTTCTGTCTCGTGCAGAGTGGCATTTATATTTAAATGTGACTTCTGAAACCGTTGGTCCTCTTGCCAACAATAGTTGTATTCAATGAATGTTATAGACTGTAGCCTCGATCACTAAAATGCTGTTGCTTTGTCAGTTCATCGCGATCTCACAAAGTTGGAGTAAATCTCTTACTTGCATCGTGTCTTGACATGTTTGTTAATCAGATGTTTCGCGAGCCTGCATTAACTCAGCACCGAATAGCCTAAAAACTCGCATAGCATTTCGGGCGGTTCGATTCTGATCGCGTTCGAGAGATCAACAACTATCTGTGATTGGCTACATCACTCACCGCTGCAAAAACATTTGATGCTCTCCGGAGCTCGGACACAAATGTGCAAATCTGTTTTGCTAATATTATTACGGTGTCAACTGAGGGTGCTTTTGCTTGCGTTTGAGGGTGCTTAGCCCTCTAGCACACCCGTAGAACCGGGCCTGCATACACATGTGCAATATTATCGAGTATATCACTCACAGCTCACACACAGCCAGAGAGTGCATGCATACACTACGTGATGTAGTCCTTACTGAACGAATCAGCATTTTGAACGAGTCAATTGAATCAACTATTCAGTGACTAAGATACATTAAGATAGTCAAAGGGTGCGTCTCAATCAGCTCCCTAGTTCAGTAGTATTAACTGGGAACTGATAGGACATAAGTCAATGGGCTGACTCCCTGATAAGTGCCCTGATTACTGAACTAGGGAGCTGATTGAGACGCACCCAAATGCTTCGTTCCTGAATGATTCGGTCGTTTGAATGAATCTGTTGAATCTCAATGACTCACTCGTTAACGGTGAACGGTTTTAATTTCATATTTAAAATCTTTTCATGTTTTAAATCATTTCAAATATCAATATTCAACTTTTTTTTTGTTTAAAACATCAAAACATTATTTATGTATTTGTAACTGCAGGCTATTTATGTGTCACCTCTGAGCTGCAGTAAAATGCCACTTCAGATGCAGCTTTTGTTTCCTCTCTATTGCAAAGATGAATTTAATTTGATAAACAGCCCTTTTGTGTCTTATTATTATAATAAAATTTCATTAAATTATGAAATTAACACAAAAGATGATGCATGAAAACAATTAGGTTTAAAAATACAATTATAAAAGGTAAAAATGGCCATAAAAAGGTTAAAAAATAAATAAATTGATAAATAAAATAAAATTCAATTTTCTGTCCCTACTGTGAACTGACCACAGAATATGAAGGATATCAAAAACTTTAGGAGTCAGCTGTCCACGGCAGTCCTACACCTGCCAAGGAACCAGCACAATAACACACTCAGCAAAATATAATTTAAATATTGTTATCGATAAAATCCTAGAAAATATTGAGATCATTTTTTGTCAATATATCGCACACCCCTAATCAAAATGTATCAAAGTAGAATTGTGCAAGGTTGAAAGTTGAGACATCCCACATAAAAGGCTGGTCTACAGGGGACAGATTTGGCATTCTGCAGGCATTTTGCTCATCCCTAAGTTTTGATCATTCATACTTCTTATTTCACTTAGTTCGTATTGTAATAATATTCAATATTATTCTATTAATGATGAGTCAAGTTTAATATGTGATGGTGGTCTGACAGTGAGCCTGAAGTGGTGGTCCGATATCTGGAAATCTGATCTTACTATCTGGGCTTTTGCCTACAGTTTGGTCCCCCACCACTTTGAAAATGTTTCCTGCGGCCCTGGATCTCAGATTAAATGAACACAAACACAATAAAAACACAATAATGATAAAATAATTAACAAAATGCTTATGCAAACTACTGTTACGCTTATGTTTTATAAACAAAAAATAGCTGTTGTTTAAACTTAATAGGTGACAGGTGTGATATGAATGTCATATAAGGAATACAAGAGAGAAAAAAATGTTTCTATGTCTGTAAATATAAATGTCTTCCAATAAATCTATTGTGATGTAACTGAGTACCCTTGTGAATTTAATTCACACCACCATTTTGTGTACGTATAACCAAATAACATGTCATGCAATGTCCTTTCACCAAGTCGATCGACCAAACCAGATCGATTGTGTTCCAACTGTGTTCTCCCACATGAAGGCGCGTTTTTATTGAGTTCAATGTGGACTCATTACATCAGAATCAGATAGATATTGGGTGATGGAATACCCTGGCAGCATTAGACTTCACTCCTGCTGCTCTAGCCTGGTGAAGAATCATCTGCTTGTTAACGGATGCACTTTTGAATAGATTTCTTTAGAAGGTAATTCTTTCTTCAAATTTCTGGAACTTTACATTTTACAGACTCCAAAAAGCGACAAGAATAACATATTAAATTTTTGTTTTGTTTTCAGAAAGTACTAGAGAGGCATCAACAGAGTAACACTGCTAAATACTGATAGTGTAGCGGGTAAGACATGGAAAGATACTTCACACCTGTGCATGGCTCCTCAGAGGATGAGGTCAAAACTTACAAACATTCCCATCACATACCTCATCAGCATCCTCACAACCAGCAGTACCACCACAACCATTATCAACCCCATGGAACACACAGGTATGTGCTTAAACTTTCTTTGGAGATATGCGTCAGTGTTGTTACTGTTAACTAAAACTAATTAACCAACCAAATGTAAAAATCATTTTTGTTAACAAATAAAATAATATATAATTAACAGAGGACTTAAAATTGAAAGAAAATTAGAAATGTTGTCTTGGCAGCTAAGTACTTAAATTGTGATTCAATTACTAAAATTGAATGAAATAAAAATACACAGGAAACTACTTAAATTAAAATACTATAATGAATACTATAATATTATTTTAAAATAATAATAATGTTCATGTGAAATTAAATCTAGCTCTTTTTATCATTAAAACTTTATTTTACAAAGTTAGAAAAAATAGCAGCATAACATAAAACAATTGTCACACAAACTACACAGCAGACACTGTCCAAAATGTCAGTAAAAAAACATTTTAAAGGTAAAAATTGTGAAGTGTGCTTTTAACTCTCTCTCTCTATATATATATTTTACTTTAACTCTAACTCTAAGAGTTTTTGAGGTATGTTTAAAGAAGAATGGGCAGCCAAGGCAAATGCTATCTTTCCGTATTCATAAGTTTTTGGTCAAATGGTTAAACTTTATTTCAGTGGTCACTTTAGACATTCTACAAACTATAAGTAACTTTGCGTCAACTAACTCTCATTAGAGTATTAGTAAACTGTTAGGTTAGGGTTTGGGTTAGTAGAATAAGTTGACATGTAGTTGCAAAGTTACTTATAGTCAGTAGAATGTCTAAATTGGACCATCGAAATAAAGTGTTGCCAAATGTACATTGTGGCCTGTAACAGGAAAAAATAAAAAAATAAATTATATAAATATTATATTATAAAATATAAAATATTATATGCGTATGTATTATATTCCCACCCAAACTGATGTCTTTCAAATTTCAAAATGCCAAATTTGAGATAATAACTGAGAAATAATGACTCATTCAACGCAGTTTAAATCATTGTATATATGTTGTCATTATATGACAAGAACAGATCACATAGTGCCAGTATTGTCATTATTATTCATTTCATTTTCTTATTTAACACCTCTTAAATCAGTCACAGCTTTTCAAGCAGTCATGGAAAACACAGTGATAGACTTATACACCATCACGACGACAACCAGCATCACGCTTATCATCATGCACAATCTAAGGTGTTTGGAGAACACCACAGCTTCAATAAAAGGTCTTCCTCCAGCCTGTCCTCCTCCTCCTCCAATACTTCATCTGCGTCTTGGACCTCAGAGCCCAGCCTGGATGATGAGACCTATCTCATGCACAAACCCCAGCATTCCCTGTCCTGCTCCAACCTCCCTGAGGTTCAAAGGAAAAGTCACGGCAGAGAATCTGAGGTCTTTTTTGATCACAGTGATCAGAGGCACCGCCACAGCCTGGAAAACACTGTCGAACTGCTCCCTGCTTCTCAGCATGGACATCGGATGGCAAAACTCTCCAGAGGCCATAGCAAAAGCGAGGAGGGCCTTCAACACAAAGATTGTTTCTCAGCAGGATCTCACCACATCATGGATCATGGGCCTCTTTACAAAACTGCAAGCCTGGGACAAAGCCTTGCCCTTAGTGGCAATGTCGACAACACACTCGGAGGCAGGACAGTTCCCAAGAAGGCGGTTTCAACTATTCAGCTGCCCAGCAAAGGTATTCTGAAAAACAAAGATGAGGGACAGAAAGGAGGCAACTTCAGGAAGGCCAAGTCTATGGAGGTGCTCTCCACCAGGGTGCACGTCACAGAAACATCCAAGCAGATCTCTATGGAAGCTGCGAGGGATAACTTTGTGAAAGGGAAGCTGCAGTTCTCTGCATTTCTGGATGAGATCACCAGGCAGGTTATCAGTCCCTGTGCACTTAGCTCTTTTGGCGTAACCCCACCAACGCCCCCCAAATCTCCTAACGAAGAGCGCATAAACCGCAGAGACAAGCAGGAGAGCGCCGTGTCATCACCAAAACAGCAGCCCATCAGAGCCGAGAGACCTGATTCAGGAAAAAGCGGTAAAGATTCAAGCTCACTCTCTCGATCACATAAGAGACCAAGCAAACACGATCAGGACCATTACAACAACCAAAGCCTGACTAGTCCTCCACCACCACCATCCCGCAATCCTTCTAAAGCTAAAAGACAGGGGGCTACCTCAGGTAAACAGCAACAAAGGCAATATTCTCAGTTGCTCACTGACGGTACCAGCACCAGCCCTGAAACTATCCACAGCCACCTCTCAAAACACAAAGTGCGACATCAAAGTAGTCACGGCTCATCCAGGCACTTGGTTACTAAGCAGGAGAAGGGATCACCGCCTCCTCTGCGAGCCCCAGGGCTGGAGTCAGAGTCTCAGTCAAGCAAATCATCCACCAGTGCTAGCTCAGAGAAAAGTGACAGACCCAAACACATGGGACACAGGAGGCAGTCGAAACCACACAGGGTGAGTTCATCAAAAGCTAATTTTTTATGTTAAACATAATTTTTAGTGCAAAACAGAGCCTGAATTTTTTTATATTTTTTTTTTTTAATGTTTTTAGAAAACATGAAATTAAATAAAATGAATGAATAAACAAATCAAACAATCAAACTAATCAAACAAATTTATTATGAGGTTTGGAAGCAACATTTGATACAACTTCAAATTAAATACAATTTTATACAATTAAAAATAAATATAAAAATTGATTGATCAAAATACAGTTTACACAATTGCAAATCAAAAATGAAAATCTACTTTTAACTAAATTAATCTATTCTATTACTCAGTATGAGTTTCAGACCAAGTGTTTTGTATTTGTTGATAAATGTAAGTCAGTAAGAGTTATTTTTAAAGTGACAGTAACGACCAAAAAATCATCAAATCATTCTAAAAATAAATGTAAAATAAAAAACAAAAAAACTATCTCCACAAAAATATTAAGCAGCACAACATTTTTTAAACATAATAATAGATGTTTCTTGGGCAGCAAATCAGCACATTAGAATGATTTCTGAAAGATCATGTCACACTGAAGACCGGAAGAATTTCTGTTGAAAATTCAGCTTTGCCTTCACAGGAATAGATTACATGATATATAGCCAAATAGAAAACAGTTATTTTAAATTGTAATAATATTTCACAATATTACTGTTTTACTGTTTTTCAACCCTAAACTTTTAACGGTATGGTGTATTCCATAAATTAAAGAAACACATTTGTTTAACCTTTATTTCTCTCACAAACATTTGAGTAAAAGGATTCAATATTTCATCTTGAAGATAGTCATAAGTCATCATAACAAGCGCAGCTTGTTTAAGGTTTTAAAATCAAATCAAATCAAGGATAGCCTGGGGTTAACCCTTCATTGTGTCCATATCTGTTGATTAACACAATTGAACCAGATGAGTCATAAATCAATGGCCTTTCCTGGAGCATATCACTTGAAAATCAATTTTCTATGTTCTATTCTGCACTGCTTTTACTGTTTCACCCCCCTCTCTTCCTCTTGTCCCCAGGATTCGGTCAGTTCCGTGGACAGAGTTCAGTAAGTGGTTTTCCCCTTTTTCTGATTGGTTATTTCAGACTATTGATTTCTCTCTTATTCCAGAGCTTTCCTCATTTTACTCTGCTCAGTTTCCTGGACTCTGTCATATCGATTGCTTCTATTTTCATCTCTCTGTTCATCTGTTCAGTACACAGTCGGAGCAGAGTCATGGTGTTTTTGTTTGTTTGTTTGTTGTTTTGCGACTGATTTATGATATTTTAGTCAGTTTACCTCCTGAAACATCGATCTGTAATATATTGCAGGATGCTGGAGGAGTACAACAAAGAGCTGCATGAGAACCTGTTGCAGACGGTGGCATGCATTGAGAACATGGAGACAGAATTGCACTGTACCAAGACAGAGTTAGTCAGCTTTAAAGAGAAATACCGAAGGTCAGCATTTATGCAACCATGAAAACCAAATGTTTTTGCTACAGTTCTTAAAAACGATTCCACCCCACTCTCTCTCTTTGTATAATGTCTCATTTGCAGGCTCCAGGAGAGCTATTCTGTTTCTCAGCAGGCAAACAGCGTCTTGGAGCAGAAACTCAAAACTGCGGTAAGATTAACATAAATTGTAGGAGGCACTTTCCACAAAAACAGTACAAAATAGGACCGTAAAGAAAATGTATTTGTTTTAAATTAAAGGTCTGTGAAAGAAGGTGCTTAACCTTCATAAGATGTTCATTGTCAACCTTAGAATGTTAGCTTAGTGGTTTATTACTAATAATAATAATGACAATAATACAAGTGTTTATATTCTCATTTAATTTGATGAAGTTTGTAGTTTTTTCAACCTCGTAAAAATGTATAAGCACAGTTTAGACCCTAAGTTTTTGTAAATTTGTCAGATTCAAGCAATATTAAAATTATTTTTAATAAACATCCAAAATTTTATTTTTAAATATTTGCAGTTAAAAATGTAACCTAAATTGTTAAAATTAACTAATAGTTTAATTTTGTGGGGGGTTTTATTGCGATGAATTTCAAATCAATTCAATAGAACTATTATGATATTTTAAATTTTACATGTTGGATACAGCTGAGAAGGTCAAGACTTCTAAGGTAGGACCAAATCATCCTTTTGGGCATAGATATGAAATTTGTGCTTAACATCAAAGTTTACTACATCTATGAAAATACTAGACAAATCTAGAAAACAAGGAAACACTGGTTGCTGCAAACTATACACATACAGTATGATCATTCAACAAAGAAGCTCTGTGTTGTGAATTTATTTATTTTTGTCTTGTACATGAAGTGTCTATCTATAAAATATGATATGTGCTGTTTTCAGGCCTTATGGCTTACTGATTAAAGCACCTGCTTTCCCTTGCTTGCGCTCTTAGAAAATGTAAATTCACATCTGTTGAAATATCTCTGGTGTCAATAGACATACTGTCACTTGTGTTATATTTAAGCAGTATTTTTTACCGTATTTTGACAGGTAGACAGCTTGGACTCAGAGAGGAAGCTCCTCATGCAGAGAGTTGTGGATCTGACTAAACAGCTGGATACCGCTCAGAAAACCATCAACTCTCTGGAAAACATCAATGTAAGTACATCACACAGATGGATACAACTAACAGATACACCACGTCTTCCATTTTTTGGACAACTAGACAATTTCACACTAAACAGCTTATAGTATCGTATATAAGCCTAAAATATTATAAGCCTATATAATAGTTTATTGTAGTGTAATAGATGTTTTTAAATATGCATTCGCATTTTCTGAACAGGGAGGGGGGGATATGTTCAAACAAACAAAACACAACATTGTTTACACTCTAGTCAACAAAGTTCACTTATAGTGTTGTCTGCACATTAAACTACAATAAATTATTTCACCATCAAAAAATTACACAAGTCACATGTTGAATGTTTAAGTCTTCGTGAAGCAGAAGTTGCGAGAAAAAATGTAGGACCGAACTTGATTTTTTACCATCAGAAATTGATTGTTGGACTGCTGTGGTTTGCCATAGAGTGCAACAAAACACCATTCATTATCTTCATATGGAAATTGATTTGTAACAATAATTCATAAACCTTTAAAGACAGCCCAACTGTAAGCTACGAGGTTGATAATCGATGGCATTTGCTTTTGTCAAAGTCATCTGTTCATGTTATTTCAACTTGGAATTTGTGGTGATAAACTACTTCACCCATGATGCTGTACAGAAGATTCCACAACAAGCAAAACATGCCAAAGAACTATATTTTGCAATAAAATGAATATATATATATTGTGTCGCTTCACAAGGGATGGGAAGTTATTGTCATTAAAGATTACAAGAACACATGAATTAAAAAAAAAAAAAGCAAAAAAAAAAAAATTGTCCATTATGATTTCATGGTTACTTTCTCTCCTCAGGTTCACTCATTGATTAGTGGGTTGTTGAAAAATCACTTTGACTCTCTGGAAGGACTGGAAAACTCCTTGTGTCCTCGAACATCTCCAGGCCAACCTGATAGTCACCAATCAGACAGGGTGCAAGAACTCAGAAACATCCAACCATCTGGAGGAAAAAGGGACATTTTTGAATGGCCACAGACTGAACAGGCATGCTCAGGTGCCAGACAACAGCCTGCCACAGCCTTCCTGCCATGGACACATGGTCATGATCCATGGGTAGGGTCAGAGCAACTTGTAGTTAAGGGAAGTGACTCACAACTTCCTTTTCCTTTTGCTGATGATGTGCCAATCCACAAAACGATGGCACATACAAAAGCCCCAAGCCATCAATTGCATCAGTTAGCCATGAACACAGAGATCCACATTGTCCCCCCAAACCCATATAACCTAGATGAGATAAGGCTCAGCAGACAAACAAGTGGAGAGGGAACCATTACGGTGGGGAAAAACCCCACTGATTTCAGCTATCTCACAGCTCAAATGATGCTGAACGAGTTTTTGAACCAGATTCCTCCTCCAGTGCTTGATGGTGAAGGGAAAGATAGTTTAGAAGCAGCGATGGGGGCCAGAGAACTAACCGAAGGAAAACATTAACATTTAATCTGAAGTATGGTAAACAATATAAGTATAATATAAGTATAATATATAAATCTCCCATTACCAGTACAGCAGAAAGGATGCATAATTGTTGCTTTGATGGCTCTCTGTTAGTAAGTATGTGTTTGTGTTTTTCTGTTTGCACTTTTTGCCCTGCATATTTTTAAAGGTTTACAATGTGTTCCAGTCATTTTATTTTATTGATAACCAGATTTACTGTCAAAGAGCTGCTTGGGAAAAGTAATATTTTGGATCTCTTATTCATTTATCTTTGATTGCTTAATGTTTGCCTGTAAAAAAATAAATACAAATAAACTAAAGAGTGAATAGAAATTCTGTGAAATATGTAAATTAATGGCTGAGACCATTAATGTTCATATGTCTATTTATTGTATAAATTATTTAGCAAAGTTGGTTGTGATTCTGAAATCTAAGTGTATAACTGATAGAATGCAAGTTATAATTTCTGCTAGAATGCAAATTAGCCATATAGCCATATTATTTTATTATATAATATTCTGAAGTCTTTGGTCTGTATTTGAGAATTGTTTATATTTGGTTATATTGTATTGTTTGAAAATGTGGTGTCTTTATATCCAAATAAAACACAGTGTGACATCCAGTTACTTCAATTGAATCAACATCATGTGACCAATACACCACAACACAGTTAAGACACTGCTTTGTTATATTTTATATGATCCATTCCTGGTGTTATAATACAGTATAGATCATCTATATTATGCATAGTCAAAGTTACACACTTTCCATGAAAAACCACTTCATATTAGACCCACATTAACACTCACTTCTGAGCCATACAGATAGCCAGCAGAGATACACCTCTATGTTGTCTGCAAAGGAAGTAACCCTTCCCAAGATTGGCCTACAATAGAGTATGAAATATGTCAAATATATCATATTATTCTGCTATGTTTTTAATATCTGGTTCATTTTAATCACTTTTGGTGACATTTTTGCCCTGAGCCCTGACCTTATTTCTGGCCGTATTAATGCTCACAATGTGTTTAAAATGTGTGTCACATTCTGTCATGCCTGTTTTTATTTTTGCTGTTTATTTTGGTTTCACGGTTTCTCCGTTCATTATATGGCACACCTTGCATCAAACCCCTCCCTCTGGCACTCTTTCTGGACCTGTTGACCAAGGGCAGGTTTGCTTAGAGGACACTGGCCTGGATTCTCATTGGTGGAGTAGGTCTAATAGGATCAGACATGAGGACAGGAGATTATGACACTCAAGCCATAATACTCAATATCATATTTTTAAACCCTAGTCAAAATGGCTGCCAAACTGTAGGAAGCATATTGAAGGCTCAGGGTCTGAAGAAAAGGGCACTCAAACATTCTTGAAGGTAATTAATTTCTTTTAAACTTGTAATAGTTGAAGTATTTTGAATGTGATTTCTGAGAAATCTAGCAAAACTGAATTGCACAGTCCTGTTCCTAATTTTTAGATTTAACAAAACCTGAAACTATGGGAATTTACCTGAGAAGGACAGATTATTTGCCGAGCTGGATACTGATACTGCACGACCTCTATTAAATTCCTCTTCTGCAATCAAATCATTCCTCTCTCCCTATCCTACACCCCTTCCTAAGCAGCATGGTGTTGTTAAAAGTCAAGTTCCCCTTCCAAAAGAGGGTGCGTCTGGCCCAGGGTCTCTGGCTGCTTTCATGGGTGGCTATGTTCTCTGGAGCCATCACCTTTGCTATGGGAGTCTTCCTCAAAACTGAGCTACATCGCAGATCAGAGGTAATGAAACTTTTCTTAATAAACAGAAAGAGAACCTACAAATGAAGAATGTGTCCCTAGATACATACTTGTGTGCCAAGAACATAAATGGAAACATAACATATTGCAGTGTGTCGTGTGCCTGCCATTACAGTCCATTAGGATCTATAAAGTGTGTGAAAGGATAATCAAAAATGCGCTCAGTGCTTTAAATCATGCTTAACAGTTTTCTTTTTAAATGCTCTGTGTTTTTACACTAAGCAAATGCCATTTTTCTTCAAAAATAGTTTGGTATTTTTGCAGATATTATTTACTGTAATACACTACTACGATTACTACTTTCATTTACCCTTTATATTGTCAACACAAGTGTAACAGGCCTAAGCTTTGTCTTGTTGAGAGGAATAATCTCACATAATCTGAGGATTGGCACTCAGATAAGGTCCTCTGTGCACCAATACCTCAGCTTGTATCTATCATGAAGTTAATAAACCTCACAATGAAACCTGATGCTGAGTGAAAAGAGCATTGTGGGGGAAACCATTATTATCCCACACCTGTCGAACAGCATTGTGTGAATAAGATCAACATTATATAATATAACAATAGGTAAATTAAAACTTCCAGTCATGTCTGTATAGGCTGAATGTAAATGCAGGTAGAATTTAAGTTACTTAATAGGTTAACCTTTTTCTTATACTGTATTAATTTAGGGTTCAAGTTTTGAGTTGAAAGATCAGCTTTGAGTACAGAATTTAAAGTGAACATTGTACTGGGCCTTCATGATCAAATGCATAACTGCTAAAAACAGGGTAGAGGATAAATAGCAAATATTCAACCCTTCTTACTCTACAGGTGATGCACAGTATGGACATCCACATTGTGCCAAATCTGCTGATGGCAGTGGGGTTAGCATCAGTGGGCATCAACATCTGTGCTGGTAAAGTCTGCCAGGACTCACTGGATCCTTCACGTTTCCCACGCTGGAAGTCGTTTCTTCCTCCATTCTTCTTCCTCTCTGTCTTTGTATCCTCCCTGCTGTTGGTCGCCATGATTCTGAGCTTCGCCCTGCAGCCCAGCCTGGAGGAGTCTCTGAAGATTGGGCTGAAGAACGGCATACGTTTCTACAAGGTTGGTGAGAGAAAGACGATTAACAAAGTCATTTAACAGCAATCAGTTGCTGTATATATTACAGTATATATTAATGTATGCACAATATATTAATTAATAAATATGGCATTTCAGACTACTATATATATTTAAAAAAATAAATCAAGCATTTAAGAGTCCAATAAATAAATACAATAAAATAAACAAGGCATTTCAGGATATTATATATATATACACTCACCTAAAGGATTATTAGGAACACCTGTTCAATTTCTCATTAATGCAATTATCTAATCAACCAATCACATGGCAGTTGCTTCAATGCATTTAGGGGCGTGGTCCTGGTCAAGACAATCTCCTGAACTCCAAACTGAATGTCAGAATGGGAAAGAAAGGTGATTTAAGCAATTTTGAGCGTGGTATGGTTGTTGGTGCCAGACGGGCCGGTCTGAGTATTTCACAATCTGCTCAGTTACTGGGATTTTCACACACAACCATTTCTAGGGTTTACAAAGAATGGTGTGAAAAGGGAAAAACATCCAGTATGCGGCAGTCCTGTGGGTGAAAATGCCTTGTTGATGCTAGAGGTCAGAGGAGAATGGGCCGACTGATTCAAGCTGATAGAAGAGCAACTTTGACTGAAATAACCACTCGTTACAACCGAGGTATGCAGCAAAGCATTTGTGAAGCCACAACACGCACAACCTTGAGGCAGATGGGCTACAACAGCAGAAGACCCCACCGGGTACCACTCATCTCCACTACAAATAGGAAAAAGAGGCTACAATTTACACAAGCTCACCAAAATTGGACACTTGAAGACTGGAAAAATGTTGCCTGGTCTGATGAGTCTCGATTTCTGTTGAGACATTCAGATGGTAGAGTCAGATTTTGGCGTAAACAGAATGAGAACATGGATCCATCATGCCTTGTTACCACTGTGCAGGATGGTGGTGGTGGTGTAATGGTGTGGGGGATGTTTTCTTGGCACACTTTAGGCCCCTTAGTGCCAATTGGGCATCGTTTAAATGCCACGGCCTACCTGAGCATTGTTTCTGACCATGTCCATCCATTTATGACCACCATGTACCCATTCTCTGATGGCTACTTCCAGCAGGATAATGTACCATGTCACAAAGCTCGAATCATTTCAAATTGGTTTCTTGAACATGACAATGAGTTCACTGTACTAAAATGGCCCCCACAGTCACCAGATCTCAACCCAATAGAGCATCTTTGGGATGTGGTGAAACGGGAGCTTCGTGCCCTGGATGTGCATCCCACAAATCTCCATCAACTGCAAGATGCTATCCTATCAATATGGGCCAACATTTCTAAAGAATGCTTTCAGCAACTTGTTGAATCAATGCCACGTAGAATTAAGGCAGTTCTGAAGGCGAAAGGGGGTCAAACACAGTATTAGTATGGTGTTCCTAATAATCCTTTAGGTGAGTGTATATAAGGTCCAAGCCCAAAATGGCAAAACCACAAATTAATTGTCTTAACCATAAATTATTGGTAAGGAACTTAGCCAAATTTAATCAAATGCACTACTTAAAGTGCAATTGCTGTCTCATAAAAACATCAAAGGCAGAATGTAGTTCTTGGCAGAAAATGGGAATTTGTGTGTGGAGTGATGAATCACGATGAAACATGAGTTGCATGGTGATGCTCCAGAGTGGTGTCTTCAAAAATCTGCTGAGAAATAATAATGAATGCATCTCTACCACAGTGATATTATTTGTGCAATTCTTGCTAATTTTCTGACCAGTGATCTGTAATTAAAATGGTTAAGACCATTAAAAGACCAATAAATAAATAAATAAAAAAGCAAAGCAAGCCCCATTTCAGATTCCTGTGGTATGATGACATTTGTATTCTAAAGTCTAGACACCACTTGATTCAAATAAATATTTCCAAAGGCAGGACAGCATACAACATCTAAAATCAAAAGAATATACAGAATTTAATACTGAATTGAGGTATTTCAATTCAATTCACACATGTTCCTTTTAATTAACTATAATGTATCTGATGTTAAATATCTCTACAGGACACAGACACACCAGGCCGTTGTTTCCAGAAGGAAACTATTGACCGTTTACAGATTGAGTTCCAGTGCTGTGGCAATACTAACTACAGGGACTGGTTTGAGGTGCAGTGGATCAGCAACCGCTACCTGGACTTCACATCCAAAGAAGTGAAAGAGTGAGTCCAAAAATCAAAGTCCCTGCACCCCTTCTTTTAGCATTCAAGGTTAATCAGAATTTAGAATGTCATGTTCTGAAACAGGATGTCATCACCAGATGAAGAAAGGCCAACCCCTAGTACTTGCAAATCAATTTTGCATGTGTGCATGAGCCTGGCGCATTGACCAGAAAGTCAATAAAAACAGTTGCAGAATCCATGGTGTAACAAAACTAGGAAATGTAGAACTATAATTGCATTATATATAGTCTTACGTTTCTGTCTATTCCATTTTGCCAACACAGTCGCGTTAAGAGTAACATAGATGGCCGATATCTGGTGGATGGGGTCCCATTCAGCTGCTGTAACCCGTCCTCCCCCCGGCCCTGCATCCAGAACAGTCTCCTGGACAATGCTGCACATTACAACTACGAGTATCAGACCGAAGAGCTGAACCTGTACAACCGAGGTTGCCGCCAGGCCCTTGTCAGCTACTACATGGGTTTAATGAACACCATCGGCCCTTGTGTTCTGCTTTTTTTCCTTCTCCAGGTATGGGCTGATTAATGGGTTGAATGAGTAGTAATTACAGACCACTAATCCTCATTTTCCAAAAAGGAAAAGAATGTGCGTTTTCAAGAAATGGGTTCTCTCAGAAATACCCTGTGGGTATTTTTAATGGAAGTTTTTTTGATTTATGAGTAAAATAAAATCTGTGTTAGATGTTATATGAAAAGTCTTTCATGTTTTGTTGTCCAACATAAATTATACTCATACCTCAAACTGAATTCTGAACACCCTAATTTAAAAACGTAAGTTGCTAACAAGTTGCTATATAAGAACTACAATGGCCAGCAAAACACTGCTGTACAAAAGTTTCAGGTCAGTAAGTTTTTTCTTTTAGAGGAATACTTTTATTCAGCAAGAATGGATTAAATTAATCTAAAGTTAAACTAAAGATATTTATAATGTTACAAAAGATTTCAGATAAATCCTGTTCTTTTTAATATTTTCCACAAAACTATTAACCAGCACAACATCAACACTGATAATAATAAGAAATCAATCTTGAGCACCAAATATAATGGTTTCTGAAGGATCATGTGACACTGAAGACTGGAGTAATGATGCTGAAAATTCAGCTTTGCCATAAATTACGTTTAAAAATATATTAAAATAGAAAACAATTATTTTAAATTGCAGTAACATTCCACAATATATATATATATATATATTTCAGTTTTTATCTACTGTATTTTGATCAAATAAATTCATCCTTGGTGAGCATAAGGGACTGCTTTCAAAAACATTAAACAAATTATACCAAACTTTTGAACAGTAGCTTATATATATATATATATATAAAACACCACCAAATTCATACGTTGAAAAAAACAAAAACAAACAAACAAACAAACAAAAAAAACCTTTAAGGCTCTTTAATTAATGCTAACCACATAACCCCTATTTTACTCATAAAGCACAAACCCAATATCCTTTAACTTCCCATGGGAACCCATTGCAAATTTGTCCAAACTGACATAACAACAGAACAGCTCTATAGGATGATCTTACAGGTAAAGTGTGTAATTTGTGCACTGTTTAGTCACCTAACAGACCCACAAAATAATGTTTTAAACAGAACAACGTTTACAGACATAACCTTTAAGACTGAAGTACTAAACACTGAGGTTAGTGGACACACCAACATTAACATGTCATGCCATACAAACCTAAAAAGTGATAATATGTGCCAGTTGATTAACAAATAACCACATGATTTTAAGTGTCAACCTTGAATAACACATTGTATAATCTAATGTGCTCAACACATCGAACTGTTCACAGTTAATATTGACACTCTTCTAGAATGCCTGGCAGTACAGTTGTGAACTCAGAGGTGTCAATATTCATTATTTAAGCATTAAAATAACTTGCACCCAAAACCACATATATCAGCTTTTATAACAGTCACAGCTAACTGCATGACTCATCATTTCTTATATGTTAATTCAATAATCAATAAATCAACTTCAGCTGTCAGCATAAATAAAACTAGATTTGCTTTGATAAAATGAAATTGAAATTGTATGATATTTAATGTTGCATACTATTAGCTGTTACTTCACAAATTCAAGTGTGGTTTGTTGTTGTTCCAGCCACAGATTAGTATACAGTGGAACAAAATAGTGTGTAAAAGAAGAAATCCCTTTAAAATTCTGTTGTCATTTTCTCACCCTTATAGACATATATGACCTTCTTGCTTCTGTAGAAAACAAAAGATGTCTTAGTGTTTCTTTCTCCATTCAATGAAAGTCAAATGGGTCAGATGTTGTTTTGGAACCCAATGCTCTTCAAAATATCATCTTTTTGATGACAGGTTTGCAACAACGAGTGTGAGCAAATGACAGAATTTGACAGACAAATGACAGACTACTTAAAATCTGAAGAAAATGTCCTAATGTCATTTGAACTCTGACCTCTATATCTCCTTGGTCCTCAGATGTCCATTCTAGTGAGTCTGCGCTATCTGCAGACTGCAATGGAGGGTGTGCTGGGACAGGAGAATGTAGAGATCGAGACAGAGGGATACATCCTGGAGAAGGGAGTGAAGGAGACATTGTTGGAGACTAAAGAAAAGATGATGAAACTCCTCCAGTTCGCTCAGGTGGGCGATGCATCTGCTGCAACCCCAGGCACCGAGCCAGAGGAAAAGCCAGCCACAGCCTAAAAGACCAAGTTTAATTGTTTATAATGAGTGCTCATGTACACACAAGTGTACATCCAAAGGAAATAAGTCATCATAATTATAATGTGACATTGCTACTTTATTGTTAAATGAAGTCAAGTTACCCAAATATTTGAGGTAAAACCCAGTAGCACCCCTCGAACCCCTCAAAATGCTGGAAAACTGAAAAATCTGATGGTACCAAAATCCCCCTTTCTTCCATGACAATTATATGTAAAGTGAAGATGTATGAAGAAGAGTTAAAGAAGAATATTCCAAGGAAATGAAGGCAATGAAATAGTACATTTCATCACATGAGGTCTGTAGATGTTTTGCTGCTTCATGCTTTGCTCAAATAGACAAAAGTAGAGTGCTGAAATTGCAGAAGATGTATGCGACAAATAAAGAGTTTTTAACTGATCATGAAGTCACATCATTGTGTCTCATGAGCTTGTGATTGTTTTTGTTTTTCTGTTGAATTGTGTCATTGTGGACACATCTGTCCTCACACTAGCTTGTGAAATGGTGTAGTGTTGTGGTGTAGTGTAGTGTGTGTGTGTGTGTGGAGGGGGTGGGGGGGGAGAGGGAGAGAGAGAGAGAGAGAGAGAGAGAGAGAGAGAGAGAGAGAGAGAGAGAGAGAGAGAGAGAGAAATGAATAGGATTATGCTGACTGAATGCAGCAGGCCATATTGTTGGAACCTGGAATCTCTTTATCCCTCTGATGATGGTTAATACAATATGACTGCTACCAAAGCACTTGTCCGCAAAACACAGCAGTAGGACAACACAAGAAATACAACTGTGTCATGCATCTAGTTATTTATTAAAAGCAATTAGTTTTGCATTAGTGATCACATTAGGTTCAACTAAATTTCAGGGGATTAGCTTGCAGAAAAAAAGGTGCTTATTTAATTTTTAAAAAGCCATATTTCATTAAATATTTCTATTTTATATATACACTTTAATTTAACAAAAACATATTTAATTGATCTAAAGTGACACTAAAGACATTTATAAAGTGACTGACGAAAGACCTTGCTAGCGCACTACACCGTTCCTCCACTAGACAGCGGCAACAACTCAGTTTTGCTCTTCTGTCACTCCCAATCTCGAAAAATCTCACCCAAGTCACCTTGCAAATCATGCATCGGTGTGCATTGCATATATATATATATATATATATATATATATATATATATATATATATATATATATATATATATATATATTATATATATATTATATTAACAGCATTTTTGCACACCAGAGATTCGAAGAGAAAAGTTTTTAAAGTGCACCATAAAAATGCTCTCTAGACAGGTAGCTTACTAGGTTTAGAGACACGTCCTTCAGTTGTGGTTTTGCTGTGTTCTATGTGGAAACACGCGCGTCACGGACGTCATGCTGACATGAAGACGCGCAGAGGGGAACATAACCAATGCAATGCAACTCTAGATTCCGGTGTGGTTTCGAAGTGTGACTAATGAGGGAAGGGAAAGGCACAAAACGCAAAGATGTTAATAGTTAAAACAGTTCTATCTTGATAGCCTGTTGTCAAGAGAATTTCGGTAACCATGTATGTACTCTACAAAGCCTGTTATTTAAATAGTCCAATGTGTTTTATGGAGTAAAACTGATCAGGTAGCCTACGGTACAAAGAAGATGGACGTAAACGTTACGGAAATGTTAGAAGAATTTATGGGAAGTGCACTTGTTACATGGGTAGGTCGTAAGCAAAAACAATTGAAGTTCTTTGTTAATCTTCATTTTGTTCAGTAAAATGTTTTGTAAACTTCTCAAACCAGTTTAGAAGTATTCTGGTACTATAAATACTGCTCAGAAATGATTTTTGATCAATTCATGTTATTTACTGTTAAATATAATCATTAACAAAGAAACAACAGATCAACATGTATGCTGTTTCCTCCTGAAAATGTAATATTACACAGTTAACTGTTTTGAAACACGTTAGCTGGTTTCTAGCTGGTCCAAGTTGATACACCATTTTGGACCAGCAAGAAACTGGCTACAATATCAGCCTGGTTTTTGCAGCTAATGACAGCTTGGATCCGCTGGTCAAAACAGCAAGATATATCTTAAAATAACTTAATGATTTCTTTAGAATTTAGAGTCAAAATGAAACTTTGAATTTAAGATTCTGACAAACTTATGTAGACAGGCACAGGAACAATCAAGCATTCACAACAGAGAGCAAAGATCATTTATACTCAGATCCTACTCAGTTCTTCTTCACATGCACCTTGATATGAACAGGGCATTGTTTTCATTGTCTGTAAGGTGCATCTATTTGAGGGTATTGTCGATGAGGAGGACACTGGATCGCTCTCTCAGGAATACATGGAAGTAAACTCCAACTCCCACAATGCAGTGAGGCAGTACCTGAAGCTTACCAATGGAGTCTACCTCAATGAGGTCATGAGGATCATGTAAGGAAAACTCAAAAAGTTAAAGTGTGAAAACTGAAATAATTTAATCTATTTTGTTTTGAATAATGTAGTTTGATAAAAAAAAAAAAAAAAAGCTGATTATGATGGCCTAGTTCAATAGTGACTCAGCTAATGGAGACATTTTTGTTGTTTGTTTGGTTTCTTTAATCAGCGATCCCAATCCAAAGGTAGAACAAATCTACCACAATGTGGGTGATGACAAGATTCTCAGAGTTCAGAACTTTTCCATCCTCAATCGACACCTGAGATCATACTATCAGGTACTGAATTAAAGTGTCAATCAGTTTACTATGCGAAAACCTGAGAAATATCTATGCAAGTACAATCCACAAATACATTATATTGCATGATTCTATGCGTAAGCGACTAGAATCAAAATGTTGCTAGCACCTGATGGTAAAGATCAAGTAAATAGCGTATGAATGGACAGTTCACTAGCTCACTAAACAGCATGTACCACGCCTGTAGCTGTGGAACATGCTAGCCATGTTTGTTTTTTTGGTTTCTGTGGTTTCACTTCTTGTTTCAAATGTCCTAGCTGTGGACATGTTTTTTGCACTCTTTATTTTCACTCAAAAAGCATGTCGTATTGACACTATGTATTTTGTGTTCTGGGCATTTAAAATTAAAATGAGAGATAAACAGCTTATCGCAGTTAAAATAGTCGGGATTTTTGACATTAGCTTTTTTTAAAATACAATTGAACAATTGTGCTTTCCGACTCCACAGTAGTTGGTTTATCTTTGAAACTATAGCTGATTATTAATTATTCTGAATACAGGCAGGTGATGCATACATTTCTGTGAAAGTGTAAGGGAAATCTTATTTGATGCAACCATTGTTTTTGTTAACAATGTAAAGCTTTTAAAAATATAGATGAAAAACGTAAATTTTTAATTTAAAAAGGTGAAGCACTAGAGTTACTTAAGCTTTAGCTGAAATTAAAGCTGAATAGAAATATATATAAAATAAATATAAAAACTAATGGTATATAACAAGCATATAACAAAATTACTAAAACTTGACAAATAAACTGGATGTAACTTGTGACCATTACTTTAGAAAAAAATTCACCATTTTTGCACAACACTTTGCCTTCACTACTTCATAACATTAGCATAAATAATTTATAGAATTATTAAAGGGGTCCTTGATTATGATTTTACTTTTTTAACTTTAGTTTGTGTGTGATGTTGCAGTTTGAGCATAAACAACATCTGCAAAGTTACAACACTCAAAGTTCAATGCAAAGGGAGAGATTTCCTTTACAAAATCGCTTTTTAAGGACTACAACAAGCTTCTTCCTGGGTTGATGACATCCCAAACCCTAAAATTGACATTAAAGGGATAGTTCACCCTAAAATGAACCATAACCATAACTACCATAGTAGGGAAAAAATACTATGGTAGTCAATGGTTGCGCTATCTGCTTTGTTACAAACATTCTTCAAAATATCAGGTTTGGAACAACTTGAGGGTGAGTAAATTATGACAATTTTCATTTTTGGGTGAACTATCCCTTTAACCCTGTCCCCGGAAGAGGAAGAGTTGTTGTAGTAGAGCACATTTGGGAGTCTACTCAAGCTGTCGGCTCTATCTTTTCACATTTATTGCAATACAGTACGTAACACAAATGCAATAGCATGTCATAAAGCAAGATGACAACATAAGTTATAACCGTAATTAAACTAAACTATGATCTATCTTCACTTCTTAGCGAGTCTCTCTATCATTGTCCGACTCCGGGATTGAACATAAAAGACTGAACAGTTTCTGACATTTTCAGTGCCTGTCTGCGTGAGGTAATTGGAGCTACATGAGCTCTTGAAGCTCTGCCCTCTTCTAGAAAGGAGGTGGGGAGCAACAGCTCATTTGCATTTAAAGGCACACAAAAATGGCACGTTTTTGCTCACCCTCAAAAAGTGATAATTTTAACATGCTATAAAATGATTTGTAGTGTATTTTGAGCTAAAACTTAACATACACACTCTGGGGACATCAGAGACTTATTTTACGTAAAAAGGGTCATTATAGGAACTCTTTAAATAAAAACAGCACACCACACCACATCAAATGCCCACATATGTATTTTTCACTTAAAATGTGTGATATAAGAACATTTACAGAGGATGTAGCATTTTACAGGTTCTCTTACATACACTTACAAAAAAGGTACCATGGTAATAGTCTGTTTTGTTTTTGTGGTGGTGTTCTTTAATGTACCTGTAGATGAATTTGGTTAACATTCAGTGCCATCCTATAAATCACTATACCATGGTATTGCCACAGTACTTTTTGTAAGGGTAAGTCATTTTTTAAAGGCATTAGAAAATTAGCTACTGTAATAACAGGATCATTACTCATACTAAATGAGATGTCAGTTACTGCAGATTAATAAGCCTATTTTCCACAATTTTTGTTTCCTTTTGGCCATGACTGCATATGAATAACTTTCTTCTGTGCTCAAAGACACGCCACTTACGTGTGCATTGTCTGGGATTACAGCAAAGCACCAATGAGGTTTTAATGCTTGTCATTTCTTTAATGTGTGTTTCTCTTTCAGGAGAATCTACAGCAGCTGGTGCTGATGCCGTTACCAAATGTTGCTGTTTTAAGTCGAGATCCCCTAACAGGTGTGGTTCTGTTTATTATATAAACAGAAACTAACAAAAAGTGCACATTTTTATGTAAATATGCTGTGTTGGTGTCATGTCGGTTTCCCTGTCAATAGAGGGCGCTGTTGCAGAGCTCAGAAGACTTCTACTGTTATTGCTGGGTTGTGCAGTACAGGTAACTAAGCACTGTAAACACATTTAATATTGTTAATGGAAAGTTTCAGCACTGTTAAATGGATTAGAGTATAATGTTGAAAAAACATATTGATTCTTACAGTGTTTAATTAATTTATTTTTTCCAATGACTCATTTTCACCAGTGTGAAAGGAAAGAAACGTTTATTCAGCAAATTCAGTGCTTGGACATTGATACACAAGCAGAGATTGCATTGTGCATACAAGAGGTCAGTGAATTCTGAACATAAACTGAGCATAATAACAAAAAAGCGTGTTGTGTGTCACCAACTCTGTGATCCATCATGTTCCAGGTGACCCAGGACCCTAGTGTAGTACTTCCTTTGGAGTTTGGAGACATGTGTGGGCTGAATGGAGCCGAGCTGCAGACTCTCTTCTGCTCCATGGCCAAACAGATCCAGAACCTGCTAGCCCAACGAGACACACACTTGGAGGTGAGAAAAGAACCTATGTTGGCAGTAGGTGAGGCTAGATTTGCAGTAGTGTTCAGAAAGGGTGTTCTTTAGCTTTGGATGTCTCGGTTATCTCTTGATTTTTAGAGGATAGCAGAGCTTTTTCAGGAACGGGAATCACCTACAGCCCATATAACCACGTCAAGTGGGTTTGGGGATGGACCGCCTGAAGGACTGGCTGTGCAGCTGGCAGAAGGCAAAGCTAAACTTCATCGACTCAAACAGGAACTGTGAGTTGTTTTGCTAATGCATATGTGATGTTTTATATGTGGATGGACAATATGCACTACCGTTCAAAACTTTGGGGTCAGTAAGTCAGATTTTTCTTTTGATCAAAAGTGACAGTAAAGACTCTTATGTTACAAAAGATTTAGACAAATTTATTATAAAAATAATAAAATAAATGCTGTACTTTTGCACTTTCTATTCATCAAAGAATTCTGAAAAAATAAATGTATGAGTTTCCACAAAAATATTAAATAGCACTTTTTCAAAATTGATAATAATAAGTTATTCCAAATCAGCATATTAGAATGATTTCTGGAGGATCATGTGGCACTGAAGACTGGAGTAATGATTCTGAAAATTCAACTTTGCCAACACAGGAATATCACAATATTTGATTAAATAATTGCAGCCTGTGAGCATAAGAGACTGACCTCATACTGACCCCAAACCTTTGATTGAATGGTATTTTCATTTTCATTTTCATTTTGAAGTCCCAGTTAATATAATAATTAAAAGTGATGTGTGGGATTTGAGTTGAAATATCAATACATATATCTTTTTTTTGTTTGAACTTCCCATTTTTACAATTGTGTTTGGTTACATAATGGCACAGAAATTACACTTAACCTTTAAAGATATTTACAAATCAAAATGCTTTACAGGGAGGACAAAGGTGATCAACTAATGGATTACAAGCAAGAAATGCAAACTATGGAGGAAGAAATAAAGAAACTACAGAAGGAAGTGAGCACACTACACTGATTAATACATGTGTATATGGACACTGGATAGATCCTCATTTAACTGACATAGCATCCTGTCTTTGGTTGGCTCAGAACCGATCGTTGCAGGTGGAAGTGCGTGTGAACCGGGGTCTGAAAGATGAGTTGGACTGTCTGCGCGAGCGTGCAGCCAGAGTAGAGCAACTGCAGGCTGAGCTGAAAAACTGCACACATCGGCTCCGCAGCATGGAGCTGTACCGCACACAGCTGAAGGTAGAGGTGGAGATATACATCATGCTGAAACATCATGCTTTGGAATGACGAAGTAGAGTGCTATAATTTTTTTTTTTTTGAGTATTATTTGTTCTACTTATGACATGTTTTTATGCATTTATGAAATGAAAGCTGCAAAAAAGCAAACCTAAAGGACCTAAACCTAAATTGTAGGAAGCTATGTTTAATTAAATAGGTCACACAAAAATGACATTTCTGTCATTTACTCACCCATTATGTCATTCTAAACCCATAAGGCTTTCTTTCTTCTGTGAAACACAAAAGAAACTCTGCATATTTAAAAAAACATCAAGTTGAAAGAGAGCAAATACAATACCATTCAAAATACCATACATGTATTGAATATTTAAAATAAATGTTACTGTTATCCCTGTAATGGCAAAGCTAAGTTTTCAGCATCTTCATTATCACAAATCATTCTGATATGCTGATTTGGTTCTTAAGAAACATTTCTTATCATCAGTGTTGAAAACAGTTGTTCTGCCTAATATGTGTGTTGAAACTGTGTACATTTCAGCATTCTTTTATGAATAAAAAGCTTAAAAGAACACTTTACCATCACTTTTTATTAATGTAATGCATCCTTGCTGATTAAAAGTATTAATTTAGTAGTGTATTCTTTGGAATTTGGATTAACAAAGTGGAATCTGGAAATAACATTAGATTAGTTACTGGATTAGTTATAACATGCATACTGTACATACAGGCAAATGATCAATTTTGTGGAACAAAAGCTTACAAAAAAAAACATGAAGTGATCAGTCATAAAATAGTCATAAATAAATAGACAGTCTCTGGTCAGCAGCATGAACATTCTGCAAAAAAATAATCACAGAAGAAAATAAATCAGAGGGGTTTGGAACAGCATTGGTTAACTGATTTTCATTTTTGAGTGAAATATTCCTTTATTCATATTTCTCTGGCACTACAGGAGCAACAGCAGTACTGCGCCTCGCTACAAGAGAACAAGGCTCTTCTGGATGAGCAGCTGGCTGACGCTCGGGCGCGCTGCACTGCTCTGCGGGAACTGGAGAAGGAAAATCTTCTTCTCAGGCAGAAGCTTGTGGATATGGAGGGTGTATGAATGACTTTATGAACTTAAAGGGTTTTATTGCCACAAACTCATTTTGATTGATTATAGATTATATGATTATATGAGTTAGAAGAAAACTTGCTTTGAAATGTATGAAGTGAAATAATGAATATGTATGATGCATATTCATTATGCTATATGGCTATATAATTGCATTTGTGTAGGAGCGGGATGTTGAGAGACAGAGGGTAGATGAAATGTTGGAGATGAATATGAGTCTGCAGGTGGACCTCAAGCGTCAGGTTCATTCTGTGGGTGTCAGTCAAAGAGTGACTCACCAGCAATTCCTCCAATCAGAGCTAGAGTCCGACGAGGATGTTCAAGAAATAATGCCTGAGATTGGTAGGTTTAATTATGCATGATTTGATATTTAATATTATGACTCAACTGCCATAGCTAGACAACTGATTTCTTGACTTCATGTGTATATATATCAATCATGTATATGAAAATCAAGCTGTCAGGTTTAGAAATAGACATTTATGAAAACATTTAAATCCCAACCTATCACTTGCAATTGATTTTAAAGGGTTAGTTCACCCAAAAATCTAAATTATGTTTTTATGTTGTTCCAAACATCTATGTTGTTCTTTCTTCTGTAAAGCACAAAAGGAAAAGATTGCCATTGTTCTGAATGCTCTTTTCCATACAATAAAAATTAATGGAAAAGACAGTGCTGAGCTCCAAAAATGATTACAAATAACACTTTCATGTTGCTTTTTCATCTTTTTTGAAGAGTGTTCATCCCTATTAATGTGTGGAAAAGAAAAGTGTAAACATCCTGCCTTGCTTCTCTTAAGTTAACGATTGAAATTTCATTTCAAGTTGAGGGATAGTTCAACCAAAAATGTAAATCATGTACTCACCCTCACATTGTTCCAAACCCATAAGACTTTGGTAAATCTTCGAAAACACAAATTTTTATTTTTGGGTGAACTATCCCTATAATAATGTGTCTACATGTGCATCTTTCTTACTGTCATTTAGATCTGAAGCCTCTAAGTGAGGAAGTACATGAGGCTTCCTCACTGAGGCTTTTGGGAGCTGAAAATGAGAACGCTGAACTGAGGAGACGACTAGAGCTCCTGCAGGCTGAACAAGAGGTCAGTGGATGTTTAGCCAGTTTTATCCTCAAGCAACAAAATGATTCATGTCAATTCTCTGGTTGCTCATGTTCCCATCTCTCATGTAGGCTCAGCAGGCCAACTCCCCTGAGATGACTGAAGAGCTCCAGAGACGCTTGGACCAACTCTCACAAAAGCTTCAAAATACCCTTAAGGAGGTGAGGCACTTTAGATGGATTTAAAGACATTTGTTCCAAGTGTTTTTGTCTACTGTCATTTTGTCCTTGTCTCAACTCTATGAATCAGTCCCTGTCATTTCTCTTTCAACTGTTAGCTGGGGCATCTAAAAAATGAAAATAGCAGCTTGAAGATAAATCTCGAAGAGCTGAGGACAAAACAGACACGGAAAGACCTAGAGGAAGAGAGAACAGCCTCAGAGGGAAAAGAAGGGAAAAAGCCAATAATCTCAAGAGGGGAATGCGAGGGGAATGACACAAGAAGAGAGAAACATGATGGAAAAGAAGGCGTAATAAAAGCCCAGAGAGAAGATGGAGAGGGGGGAGAGGGGGGCGACATAATCCTCAGCGAGAGAAAAAAGAAGGTTATAGATGAAATGAACAGCAAAGAGAGAGGAGAGGCTGAGGGTGAGAAAGAAATTGAAAGGAAGAAAGACATCACAGAAGAGACATCTCAGACGCACAGCATTGAAGCCCAGAAGACAGAAGAAGATAAACTCTCCCAAGACACCCTTGCCCTGCATAACCAGCTTCAGCAGGCCCTTGAAGAAGCTGACAAACAGACCACTTTAGCCCAGGATTTGCGCTCCAAACTGGCAGAGCAGACTAAGAAGGCCTTGGAGGCAGAACATAAGCTGGTTTACCTGGACGCTGAGAACCAGCGGTTGAAGAAGGCAGCAGAGAGCCTTATGGAGGCTAGGAAACAGATAGAGGTAATGAACCATCAAGTTATGACAAAAAAAAAATATATATATTACTACATCACTACACACTGCACAACAATCCACTCCTTCACAATCCACTCAAAGACAACGGTCCAGTCAATAAAAGCGATGACTCACCCAGTATAAATGCATTGCCATTAGCAATTAACAAAGACATACAATGTGGTTACCAGACCAGTGTAAAACAAAGACTATTTCTCATGATAATGACTTTTCCCACTTTCAGTCATTGTATCATATGGCATAATGATCTGGGATTGTTATTTGAAAAGTTGCTGGTTTGATTTCCTCAAGGACGATCTATGAATCACCACCATTGTGCCTTCAAGCACGGCACTTTGCTTTGATTTGCTTTGGATAAAAGAGTCTGCTAAATAACCACTTAATGTGTTTATTTGTCAGGTGCTACAGGGTGAATCTATGCAGCAGGAGGAGGAGCTGATGCGTCTGCGCAGTCAGGTGGAGTTTCAGAAGATGGAAGCTGCAGTGATTTCTCAATTAGAGGGAGAGAGAGCAGCATTGGAGAGGGAGAGAGAGACTCTCAGAGGCACCATAGACTCACTCAGGGCTGCGGTACGCAAGGTGAGGCGGGTTATTTGTTCAGCCTTTTGCTGTATTACAAGATATGGATTACATGACTGGGGAAACATTGAGATTAATGGTGCCTACATTAAAATTATGCTGTAACAATGAGTGGATATCAAAAAACACAATGGGCCGGGCATAAGTGTGGGTAACAGTAATGAGATGTCAATAGTTGTTGGTAATTGGTCTTTAAAGTGGTAGTTCACACACACAAAAAGTGGAAAGTTCTGTCCATCATTTATGTTGTCCAAACCTACTTGCATACGTGCATTAAAGTGAATGAGAACTTAATGAGGCTGCCAATCTCCAAAAAGGATAGAAAGAACCATAAAAGTAGTTCTTATGAATATATTAGTCCACATATGCTGCATTATATGGATTTGTGTGAGAAACAAACCAAACTACATTTCTCAAAAATTATAATCTCTTAATTCTCTTTGAATTGTATATTCCATGTTTAATGTCAGTAATGCCATTGATTCTTGCATTTCTCATGATGACTGAACATGATATGCCAACTTTAATTTTCAATGATTTCAGTTAAAAACATTTCAATTTCAATTCATATACAAAAATTCATGTCATGTAGATTATGTTTATGTCTGTAAGATTTTTGTTTTGAAAGAAATTAACACTTTTAGTCAGTAAGTATACAGTAAATATGTAAATTGTTACAAAACATTCAAATAAATGCTGTTCTTTTGAATTTTCTATTCATCAATTAATATTGGACATTTTTAATTAGGGTTTCCACAAAAAATATTAAAGCAGAATAATTGTTTTCAATACTGATAATAAAAAGAAATGTCTCTTGAACACCAAATCAACATACTAGACTGATTTCTGAAGGATCATGTCACAATGAAGCTTTGCCATCACAGGAATAAATTACATTTTAAAATATACATTAAAATGGCACAGGTATTATGCTTTTTTGCCTTTTGAATGCTCAGTCACCATTCACTTCCATTGTGTGGAAAAGAGTAATGTAAAAATGTTTGTACAGACATGAGCATAAGTAAATTATGACAGAATTTTCATTTTTGGGTGAACTATTTCATTAAATCTGAAGAAAAGTGAGAGTTTGCTTGTTGACTAAGAGCAGCAAAATATTTTCTCATAGGGTGATCAGTTAGAGCTGACCAACCAAAACCTTAAGGCAGACCTTGAAAGATTGGGGCGGACCTTGGAGTCTGCCAGGCGGCATGAAGAAGAGCTACAAGCTGAACTACGAGAATCCTGCGTGGAGGCGGAGTCTCTGACTAGAGGGCGAGAAGAAGCTCAGCTTGAAGTCACGAGACTGGAGCAGGAGAAGGAGGCGTGTCAGGCAGAGCTGGACAGTCAACGGCGTGAGCTACGTCAAAAAGAAAGAGAGATGGCCAGACTTAGACAGCAGCTGGAAAGCACAACATCTGCCCTAGAGCATGGCAACAAGCGGACCTGCAGTCTAGAGGCACAAAACAGGTACAGGCATATGCGCATGCAATAGAACCTTTGCATTTAAATAAATACATCACCAACATTTTTTAAATAAAACTGTAATTATTTACTCACCCTAATGTTGTTCTAAACCAAATGCTGTTTGAACTTTTTCCATATGTTTGATCTTGTCATGTCATAGTGACCTTGCTTAACAACTAAAAAAAAACCCTAAGCAGTTCTTCTGACTTAAGTTTAAGTAATTATTCATAGCTAATCTTCTCCTGCAGCTCTCAAATCTCTGTTGCTCACACAAATCATATTGCTTCAGAAAACTTGGAATATACTGCACAAGTTGTATGGACTATCTTTATGATACTTTTGAGTTACCTTTGGTTTTTGTTTATTTTGTAAAATTTTGCAAAACACAAGGATGATCATGAGTATAATGAATACATTTAAATTTTTGGGTGAACTATTCCTTTCTTATATCTGATCTTATGAAACAAATACTATGGCATAAGAATATTACGTGCATCACTCACTATATCTGTCATCTGCCCACAGACGCATGTGTCAGGAGCTTTCTCAGCTCAAAGAGACATGTGCACAGTTCGAGGAGATGCAGAAGGAGAATTTGCAGCTCGCTACGCTCAATGCTGAGAGCAAGGCCCAAATTGACTCTCTAACAAAGGTCTGTGCAGTATTCAAAGTGTTCGCATGCGATATCTGAACGATAAAAGCAATTACTGTAGTGCCTTGGTATACCATATTTTTGCAATTATGTTTGCCTGGAGGTCCCATTGAGCTGAGATATTGCAAAATGGGCCACAATATTTCCTTTCAACCAGGTAATTGTTTTCAAGTTGTTTTCTTATCTTAAATCCTCAGTGCAATTAGATTTTTCCTCCTTGCACAACTCTGCTGAAAATGCATCTTTGTAAAATTAATGAAAGCTGTTATTGCTCAGGTTTTCCTAAAGAGGCACATGGTTGGTTCTGGATAAAGCTGGCTAGGTACAGCACTTGTCTAACTTTGATATCCCACTCACAACCAGGATCTGGCTAATGAGAGTACCCAGTCCCGAGAGTTATCCAATCAGGTCACACAGCTGAACCGTACACTTGAAGAGCTGCAGACAAAGCTTGAAATGGCAACTACACAACAGCAACGATCTGCTCCAGAGGTTGGTTTTTCACCCCCTGACTCGCACGCACAGAGGATCGAGGGTTGTGAATCAAACAGACAGACTCCACCACTGGCAGGAGTCCCCCAGGAGGCCACTGTCAGTATTGTAGATAAGGATAACCACAACCAGAACTCAGGGCCTACAGACTCTATCTATGCAGCACAAGACACTGAAAATGCACGGAACAAACAACAGCACACAACGGCAGAGTCTGGCACTGGAAGCCAGGAGGCGTTGAGTCAAAGACTGATAAATACAGAGAGGGAGGTGAGAAAAAAATGCCAAATGCCCATTGAAATATCATTACGTTTTGGCCCCCTCAGGGCCATTTCACGTATGTCTTTATTTAAACGTTATTAACGGCGTCCAAGGATTCTGATTACATTTTAAATGAATGGATAATAACTTGCCTGCTCTGTATGCTGAATTCTGTGCCTCTGGTTGAATCCCAGAATGCGATGCTGCAGCGAGAGCGGGAGGTGTTGCTGTCTCAGCTGACTCAGTCTCAGTCGGCCTGTGCTCAGCTCAGAGAGCAGTTGGACACCCTGCAGCGCCACTCCATCTCGCTGCAAGAGAACTGTGCTAAATTACAGGCCCTCAACACCAAACTACAGGTGAGTGCTTGATTGAGTGTGGGTTGTTGGTCTCAAAATGGACCCTTGACGCTGAAATAAATGCCACGGGTATTTTAGAACTGACATTTGTTTAAATTCATATTAGTTTCATAGTGGGCGGACTCTCACGGGTTTCAATCATACCGTTGTCGGATCATAAATGTACATCACTTTAAATTATACAGGCTTTTCATAAATGTGTTATTTTCACCCAAATGGCCACACTCTCATTATCTGCTTTATTTTACCCACTTTCTCTTACTCAGGTGGAACAGGCATCTCTAAGCTCTGAACATGCATCTGTGTTGGCACGTTGCAATGAGAGTGAACTGCGGTGTGCGGCTCTGGAAGCAGAATCGAGGGTGTGGCTGAAGGAGAAGGAGGAGTCAGTGATGCGCCTAGAGGCTGTAAGGCGGGATCATGAGAGATTGACAGCTCTGCAACAAAGACAGGAGGCGGAGTTAGAAGAGTTGTTGGTCAAACACAGTCAACTGAAAAGCAGCAGCCGCAGTCTAGAAGCTCAATATAAAGATACTGAGGCCAGGTACAGTGCCTCAGACATTACATTACTTATTACATTCATAAATTTAATTTAATTGATGAATAATCATTTATTTAAAAACAAAGAAATTTATAATAATTTAAAATATATATATTTTTATAAATAATAATGATGATAATGATGATTTTTAGTTTATCCTCATAATTGGCCTAAGAGGAAAAATGACATGGTTATTTATTCATCTTATAAATTAATTTATAATAATTTATTAATAACAAAAATAATAATTTAAGTTTATTCACATAATCTTGTCATATCTTGTCTAAAGTCTATCTGTGTCAAATCGAAATATGAATACACATGGCGGCAAACTCATAAATGTAACATACAACTTCAAAAATGAGTGACATAGGTGAATAAGTAAGCTTTTAACTGTAGTGTAGATTCCAAAAACAACATATTACAAAAAAATAAGTAAGTAAGTAAGTAAATAAATACATACATACATACATACATACATATTACACACTGATCAGACATAACATTATGACCTATGTCCTAATATTGTGTTGGTTCCCCTTTTGCTGCCAAAATAGCCCTCAGCAGGCATGGACTCCACTAGACCCCTTAAGGTGTGCTGTGGTATCTGGCACCAAGATGTTAGCAGCAGATCCTTTAAGTCCTGTAAGTTTCTAGGTGGGGCCTCCATGGATCGGACTTGTTTGTTCAGCACATTCCACAGATGCTCGATTGGATTGAGATCCAAGGAATTTGGAGGCCAAGTCAACACCTCAAACTCGTTGTTGTGCTCCTCAAACCATTCCTGAACCATTTTTGCTTTGTGGCAGGGCACATTATCCCCCATCATTAGCCACAGCTACCAGGGAATACCATTTCCATGAAAGGGTTTACATGGTCTGCAACAGGTAGGTGGTACATACGTAACATCCACATGGATGGTAGGACCCAAGGTTTCCCGGCAGAACATTGCCTAAAGCATCACACTGCCTCTGCCAGCTTGCCTACTTCCCATAGTGCATCCTGGTGCCATGTGTTCCCCAGATAAGCAACGCATACGCACCCGGCCATCCACGTGATGTAAAAGAAAACGTGGTTCATCAGACCAGTCCACCTTCTTCCATTGCTCCGTGGTCCAGTTCTGATGCTCACGTGCCCACTGTTGGCACTTTCGGCGGTGGACAGGGGTCAGCATGGGCACCCATATGCAACAAACTTTGATACACTGTGTATTCTGACACCTTTCTACCAGAATCAGCATTTTATTTTTATTTTTTTAAGCTACAGTAGCTCGTACTTTTTCCTGCTTCTAACACATCAACTTTGAGGACAAAATGTTCACTTGCTGCCTAAAAATACCCCACCCATTAACAGGTGCCGTGATAAAGAGAAAATCAGTGTTATTCACTTCACCTCTCAGTGGTCGTAATGTTATGCCTGATTAGTGTATGTAGCCTATATATATATATTTTTTTATTTATTTATTTATTTATTTATTTATTTATTTATTTTTTTTATTATTATTATTATTATATTATATATTTTGTTTATATATATTGTTGTTCCACATGCCTTTAACATCAAACTAAACTGGAACATGAATTGATATTAGCTAAAAACTAAATTCTCTCTTAATTTATGATTTTTCCAAATTTCATTTAACGCTTATAAAATGTTCTAAAATACTGTACTTGTCTAGATATAAGGAGCTGTTGGAGCGAAAAGCACAGTTGGAGGAGGCAGAGGAATCGATACGCATGGAGAGACAGAAAATGGAGAAAGTGACACAAGGGCAGGTGGAGAGCGAGAAGGAGCTGGAGAGATTGAAAATGGACAATGAAAGGTGAGAGGAAGTCATAATTGCAGTGACCACAACACTGAGCTGAAGTTACAGTTGAGCACATTCATAGGAAAGAGAGAGGAAGTGATGCTACCACCCACCACAAACTGCATTTCATCCAGTGTGGTGAAGGTATGGCACGCCCCACAAAGTTTCACCAGAGTGTGAATCATTTCAAAGCCCAGTTACCAGCAGTTGTTGCCATGGTGTGAAAGCCAGTGAAAAATATTTGTAAAGCTTGTTGCTTTGTTCAACAGTTAGCTGGATATCTGTGCTTGTCTAGATGAATGGACAGATTTTTCTAGAGACGGACTCAAATATCCTCATAAATTAAGACCTTGACTGTTGTGAGATTCACCTGTTTAATGTATTTATCTGTAGATATCAGAACCTGCAGAAGGAGTGGATTCAGATACAGTCCGAGCTGCTGGCTCAGAGTTCAGTTCTGCGGGCAGAGTTGAGTACAGCTCAGCTTGAACGGACTAGACTGGAGGGAAAACTCAACACTCTTAAAGAGCAGAACCAACAGCTGGATCTCAATAACGTCCGTCTCAGCAGCCAGAACCAGGTCTGAGCACAATGCACATTATGACAATTCTGAGTATAATATACAGTACCTGCCAAAAGTTTGGAAGCATTACAATTAGTTTGAAAGAAGTCCCTTATGTTCTCCAAGCTGCATTTATTTAATCAAAAATACAGTAAAAACAGCAATATTGTGGAATATTACAAATTAAAAGAACTATTTGAATATATTTAAATGTAATTTATTCCTGTGATGGCAAAGCTGAATTTTCAGTGTCATTACAGTGTCATATGATTTCCACAAAATGATTAAACAGCAACTGTTTTCAACAGTTATAATAAATAGGAAAGATTAGATTATTTTATAGATAGATTATTTTGTAGATTTTTAATTATACAGTTATGTATTGTTTTATATGTATTTTTGATCAAATAAATATAGCCTTGAAGAAGAAGAAAAAATGGTTCTAAACAGTACCAAATTAGGGTTATTTGGCTTGTAACAATAGCAGAACCCTTTTTGGTACTAAATAGAACCCTTTTTATAAGGTTAAATAAAGAACCATGCTTTGAACGTGTTATATGGGACCTTAACGGTGTTATAAATAGCCTTTTAATTGAATTAAATTAAAATTTTTAATACTTTATTTTCATTAATATTAGTAGTATCTTCATATTATTAATGCTAATATAACTAATATAATTTTGTATATATTATTTATTAATATTGTTTTTTTTTTTTGTCTGCCTGGTCTTATATCTTGTTGCCTCTATTTGGGTTTTAAATAATAATAATAATATTAATAATAATAAAAAACAGCATGTTGTGTCAATTAGATACTTTTTATTTTTATTGACATGACAAATTGTAGCAAAATGACAGTCCTCTAACAACAGTTGTTAGCTGAATACATTCATAAATAACATATGACGCTGAACCTGATATAGATGTAATGAAGACCAGTGAAATATCTTCACAATCCTCTATGATGTCTTTAAGTCCATCATTTTGAGTGGCACTTTCTCTGTGCAGATGATGAGGTTATGGTACGTGACAGCATCTGAAATACACAATTGAGTTTAGAGTTAAAGTTTAATTGTAAATTTGGTTTTGTAAAAACAATTATGTTTATTAAGGCCAAAATTAGCACAAATGAACAGTATGAGCCCTTTACTGTGTTAAAAGGAAAACAGTGATATAAAATCATTGGATAGCTTTAATATTTTTTTGTGATTGGGTATGTTTAGGCATATAATAAAGTAATAATTAAAGAAAATATAACAGTATGGATCATAAATTCAACATCTCTGTTACTTTGTGGAGAAGAAAAGATTATCCTTAACTTAACAGAGCTGCTCACACTTACATGTTCTGTTAAACTAAAAGTGAATAAGAAATTATTGGTAGGAAACCAGTTACAATATTTAAAGTTAAAATGTATATACATTTTAATAAAGAAATCATTTACCTGTTGAGAATGTGTTGACAGTCTGTAGTTGTATAGCTGAGCTACAGAAAATCAGTAATGAAAAGTTACAGATTTAAAAAAACAAAAAGCGGGTATAAAGAACCCTAAACTCTAACATAAA
The DNA here is from genome assembly GCA_018749465.1 of Paracanthobrama guichenoti. Lineage (NCBI taxonomy): Eukaryota > Metazoa > Chordata > Actinopteri > Cypriniformes > Gobionidae > Paracanthobrama > Paracanthobrama guichenoti. Next base: position 31,143,493 of record CM031956.1, on the reverse strand, counting down.
GAACCATTTCAGCATGTAAAGGGTTCTTCAGGACGATACAAGTCTAAATAGAACTTTTACTACACGCAAAGAACCTTTAAAGAACCATCTTTTTAATATATATATTTTTATGTTGTATCATCCATTTCATGTCATAATTTTTACATTTTAAATTGAATAAAGAAAACAACAACCCTGAACTTTATTTTAGGATTATTTGCAGGTTTAAATAGTGTTCTCAGACTTTTGGATGCAAATTTCATTGTATTAAAAATCTGAGATTAATCACATTAACTACAAAAAAAACCAAACAAAAATTTGTATACTTTATTGCCCTAATATTTTTGTGTGTGTTATAGCTCCTTACCCAGTTGAAGGCAAACATGGAGGAGGAGAACCGACATCTAGTTGAGCAGAACCAGAATCTGGCAAAAGATAACAAAGCTCTAATGGAGAGCAGCCTGGAGAGCCGTGACCAGCACCACAACCAGCAGAGAGAGTACCTGTACGAACACACACACACAAAACATTTGCTTCACTACTTCCACATGCACCATGTAGAACGTCCAGCAGTGGACCACATGCATCAGTAAATAACTCATGTTTTTCTCTCACATCTGTGTCCATCTTTCTCCACCTCAGCGACAAGCTCAACGAGCTGCGCAGGGAGAAGCAGAAGCTGGTGGAGAAGATAATGGATCAGTATCGGGTTCTGGAGCCGGGTCAACCCGGCATGTGTCCTGCCAAACAACCAAAGTTAGTCAGGCTTTAACATCTGTCTCTAGCAGACCTTTCACCACAGACTCATTACTTTACTCACTGTATGCTCTCTTTCACTCTCTTGTGGCTTCAGGAAGTCAAACTGGATAGCAGACCGCATGAAGAAGCTGATAAAACCTAAAGGTGGAAGCAAAGAAGCCCGTGCTCAGTTTATTGCTGCTGGCAGTATAGAGAACCTTGCGGATACTGTAGATGGTGTGCCTATCTCTCCAGCCCCAGTGCCTGGTGAGACTGCAGAGCTGTATGACTTGTGTAATAACATGAGATATATTGTACAGAGCGTAAGAGAGTGCCAATAAGTTAAGACTGCAGGGTCCGCTGGACTCTGTAAAACACAAAAAAGGTCCCCAAAAGCCCATAACAATGAATGATGCCTACCACATTATGCTATTCCCTTGGATCACAACCAGACGTAGTAATTCTGTGTTTATGTGAAGGAGAAATGGAATGGAATTTGCAGATCAAATGAATATTGTGCATACAGCATTTAAATTCATGGTAATATAAATACTAAATAGCATAACAGTACTTATGTATTATATTTTATATGTATATAGATAATATACAACATGGCATTAACTTTTCACTCCAACATCAAGATTTTGAACAAATATGGGGAATTGCAATTTTTAAAACTATTTAAATTTGGCCTCTAGTTTAATCAGTTTTCTTTATGCTATTCTCATCAAGAGTCTTGTATTTTGACTAATATATAAATGTAAATACAACTTTTTTCAGTTCAATTAAGCACATTTCTCTTCAAATTCTCATTATGACTAATGTAATTGTTCCGAGCGAGTTCAGCCGACGTAAGCGAGTTCACAGAAGTGGCGCTTTGCTTCATCAACATGCTTACAGAGCAAGCCACGCAAACAATAACAATAACGTCCTTCTCAAACCAGAAACCGTGGGTGGACAATTCAATCCGCGCTGCAGTGAACACACGCACTGCCGCCTACAACGCCGGTCTCCTTTCAGGGAATATGAATGAATACAGATCATCCTGTTATGCTCTCAGACACGCAGTTAAAGCCGCAAAACTCCGTTATAAAGACCGAGTGGAGTGTCATTTCCAATTCAACGACTCGCGGCGCATGTGGCAAGGTCTGAGATCCATCTGCTCCTTTGGAGCTAAATCCTCTGCAGTGGGGAGCGCTGACCCGTTGCTCGTGAACGAGTTAAACTCTTTCTACGCTCGCTTTGATTGTAACCGCGGCAACGCGACTCCGCCAAGTGGCGCGTTAGAGGGAATTACTCAGAGCAGCAACAACCATGTGATCTCTGTCTCAGAGGATGAAGTTCGGAGGGCACTCAAGCGTGTGGACGTCAGGAAAGCTGCCGGGCCGGATGGTATTTCAGGTCGTGTTCTGCAGTCCTGTGCTGATCAGCTCGCCGGGTTGTTTACATCTATCTTCATTGAGTCCCTCGCTACATCTGTGGTCCCCACCTCCTTCAAAAAATCCACCATCATCCCTGTCCTGTCCCTAAGAACAGTAAACCCTCTTGCCTAAATGACTATCGTCCAGTGGCTCTCACATCTATAGTCATGAAGGTCTTTGAGAGACTCATTAAAAACACCATTTGCGCCTTCATTCCTGACACTTTGGACCCTCTTCAGTTTGCCTATTGTCCCAATAGATCGACTGAAGATGCCATCTCTCATGTCCTCCACTCCTCCCTCACTCACATCGACAGCAAAAGTGGGAACTACGTAAGGCTGCTATTTATTGACTATAGCTCAGCCTTTAACACCATAGTTCCCATTAAGCTAACCGCCAAACTCCTGGATCTCGGCCTGAATCCTTCTCTCTGCCACTGGATTGAGGACTTCCTCACTGGCAGGCCTCAGGTGGTGAGAGTAGGCCAGTCCACCTCCTCCTCCAGCACCCTGAGTGTGGGAGCTCCACAGGGCTGTGTCCTGAGTCCCCTGCTCTACTCGCTCTACACGCATGACTGTTTGTCCACACACAGCTCCACCTCTATCATCAAATTTGCTGATGATACTGTTGTCCTGGGCCTCATTTCCAACAACAATGAGACGGCATACTTGGACGAGGTGGAGCATCTAACATCATTGTGCCAGGATAACTGTCTCTCTCTGAATGTTGGCAAGACCAAAGAAATGATTGTGGACTTCAGGAAGAGACAGCAACGGACATACTCCCCCCTCATGATCAGCGGGTCACCAGTAGAGAGAGTGAGCAGCTTCAAGTACCTGGGTGTAAACATCTCTGAGGACCTGACCTGGACTGCTCACATTCAGACACAGGTGAAAAAAGCCAGGCAAGGACTGTACCACCTGCGCCAGCTGAGGAAATTCAGGATTTCACCAGCTATCCTGAAAACTTTCTATTTAGGGGCGATAGAAAGTGTATTAACTCAGCGCATCACAGTGTGGTATGGGAACAGCACCAGTCATGACTGCAAAGCCCTGCAAAGAGTTGTGCGCTTATCCGAGCGTATCTCAGGGTCAGCTCTCCCGTTTCTGCAGGACGTCTACACCAAACGAAAAGGCAAAGGCAGAGCTACTAAGATCATCAAGGACTCTAATCACCCTGCAAACCCTCATTTCACGCTGCTGCCATCTGGTAAGTGCTTCCGAAGCCTGATGGCCAAAACTGAGAGACTCAGGAGGAGCTTCTTCCCCCAGGCCATCAGACTCCTGAACTCAGTCACTTAACATCACGTGACTTCACGTCAGGATAAACATCGATACACTGACATTGCACTGCACTTTCTGTTCTCGTTGTTACTGTGTAACAACCTGTTATAAACCTGTTTGCACATTATACTCTTTATACATTTGTTAACCACATATTTATAAGTCTACAGTTTACTCACTGCACAGTCTACCTCAATTATTTTATTCCACTTCTTATTCTTATTTTTTTATTATTTTTTTTTCCTCTACTTGACTTGATTATTTATAATTCTACAGATATATATATATAGTACTTTTTAATCCTACTTCTATTATAATTTCTTCCTTGTGTTTTAACTGTGAATTTGCACTGTCCATGGAGCGGACCTGTTTACATTTCACTGCCGGTTGTATATTCTGTATATAACTGTGTATGTGACAAATAAAACTCTTGAATCTTGAATCTTGAATGTATCTGGATGCACTGCATTTTTTTGCATTGATGATTCTGATTTCATTTTTAAATCACCATATATTATCAACATAATAAAGGTAGCACAACAAATATTAATAATAGTGTATAAATACAAATTAAATATTTTATATATATATATATATATATATATATATATATATATATATATATATATATATATATATATATATATATATATACACACACTCACCTAAAGGATTATTAGGAACACCTGTTCAATTTCTCATTAATGCAATTATCTAATCAACCAATCACATGGCAGTTGTTTCAATGCATTTAGGGGTGTGGTCCTGGTCAAGACAATCTCCTGAACTCCAAACTGAATGTCAAAATGGGAAAGAAAGGTGATTTAAGCAATTTTGAGCGTGGCATGGTTGTTGGTACCAGACGGGCCGGTCTGAGTATTTCACAATCTGCTCAGTTACTGGGATTTTCATGTACAACCATTTCTTGGGTTTACAAAGAATGGTGTGAAAATGGAAAAACATTCAGTATGCGGCAGTCCTGTGGGCGAAAATGCCTTGTTGATGCTAGAGGTCAGGAGAATGGGCCGAATGATTCAAGCTGATAGAAGAGCAACTTTGACTGAAATAACCACTCGTTACAACCGAGGTATGCAGCAAAGCATTTGTGAAGCCACAACACGCACAACCTTGAGGCGGATGGGCTACAACAGCAGAAGACCCCACCGGGTACCACTCATCTCCACTACAAATAGGAAAAAGAGGCTACAATTTGCACAAGCTCACCAAAATTGGACAGTTGAAGACTGGAAAAATGTTGCCTGGTCTGATGAGTCTCGATTTCTGTTGAGACATTCAGATGGTAGAGTCAGAATTTTACGTGAACAGAATGAGAACATGGATCCATCATTCCTTGTTACCACTGTGCAGGCTGGTGGTGGTGGTGTAATGGTGTGGGGGATGTTTTCTTGGCACACTTTAGGCCCCTTAGTGCCAATTGGGCATCGTTTAAATGCCACGGCCTACCTGAGCATTGTTTCTGACCATGTCCATCCCTTTATGACCACCATGTACCCATTCTCTGATGGCTACTTCCAGCAGGATAATGCACCATGTCACAAAGCTCGAATCATTTCAAATTGGTTTCTTGAACATGACAATGAGTTCACTGTACTAAAATGGCCCCCACAGTCACTAGATCTCAACCCAATAGAGCATCTTTGGAATGTGGTGGAACAGGAGCTTCGTGCCCTGGATGTGCATCCCACAAATCTCCATCAACTGCAAGATGCTATCCTATCAATATGGGCCAACATTTCTAAAGAACGCTTTCAGCACCTTGTTGAATCAATGCCACGTAGAATTAAAGCAGTTCTGAAGGCGAAACAGGGTCAAACACAGTATTAGTATGGTGTTCCTAATAATCCTTTAGGTATATATATATATATATATATATATATATATATATATATATATATATATATATATATATATATATACATACTTTTTTTGCATTACAATAATAAGAATTTGGGGGGAAACGTTTAATTTAAAAAAAATTTACAATGCATAAAAATATCATCAGGTTTGTGAGATTCATCAGTAAGAGCGAGAGTAAAAATATTAAATTTTTGTTTTACAAAATAACACTTCAATATTTCTCCCCTCAGTTCATGAGCAGGATCCTATCAGTGCTCCAGTCTCCCCGAGTCCACTAAGGAGAGGTGCATCTCAGGCTGAAGAAGAGCAACCCAAGGCTAATCTGCGGACCGGTCGGCGCAAGCTGGGCTCCCGGCACGGCTGGGCTCTCGGCAAGGGCAGAGGAGGAGTTTCCCAATCTTTCAGTCCAGGAGATCAGTGCGCACAACCTCGTATCCGCCTGCGCTCTTCCCAAACAGGCGCCACGGCCCTCTGGGAATATGAAGGCAGTCCTACACCCAGCCAGGACAGCCCAAGTGAGGAGGGGAGAGGTGAGTAAAGATAGAGTAAAAATATAAACTATTTGCTGAAGGTTGTAAAATAACATGGATTTGTATTTATTTTGTGTTGAGAATAATATGTGTATGTGTGTTTTAGTTGATAGTGAGGAGAACATCTCACCTGCACACTCAGATGTCAGCCGTGTATCATCTGGAACTGAAGGTCAGTCTGCAGCAGTGGTTTTCACAACTGAAAAAACATTCTGATGCAAATAATAGTGAGAATTTTAAATAAATAAATCATATAATTATATATAGTATAGCAAGATTAATATGCTTATCTTTTAAAACAGAGGACAAAACACACGTATCTTTTGTTTCACATTTTTGTGGGCCTAAACATGCTCAAAAACTCGAAGTGGTGAAAATTTACGTCTGATATGGGTTTCAGAATTAGGCATGGCAAAATGACTCGATACCGCCACCTACAAAATGTCAATTAAGCACCATTTGCGCTACGTTTCATGTATGAGTATGACATTCGGTAGACACATTTAACAGCCCAATACCTACAAAAAAAAGTTTCCTGGTACGAAATCTGAAAACCCAACAGGAAGTTGTACTTTAACAAACTCCTCCTAGAGATTTAATCAGATCAACATCATATTTGGTCAGTCTAATCCAAAGGCCTTTGCAATGTTAAATTGCAAAGGCCGTGTCCATGGCGGTTCCACATTTCACCATGAAAGAGGAAGTAGTTGTAACTCGGGCATACAATGTCCGATCTGCCCCAAACATCACATGTTTGATAAGAGTCCTGGCCTGAACACATCTACATGCCAGTATTCAGTGACAGTCATAGTGCCACCTGCGGGCAACAGGAAATGCCTTGTTTTACCTTGTGATTAACTCCTAGAGATTTAATCAGATCAACATCATATTTGGTCAGTCTAATCTTAAGGCCTTGGTGATGTTAAATTGTGAAGATCTTGAATTTTCATAGAAGGGCCTGTCCGGGGCGGCCTGACAAAGTCTGATGTTTCGCCATGAAACAGGAAGGTGTTGTAAGTCAGGCATACAATGTCTGATCTGCCCCAAACTTCACATGTTTGATAAGAGTCCTGGCCTGAAGACATCTACATATGAGTTTCAGAATTAGGTGTGGCAAAATGGCTCGATAGCAGCACCTACAACATTTCAACGTATGCCCCTCCCGCTACATTTCACATACAGGTATGAAATTCGATAGACACATGTAACAGCAACCTAAATAGGAAGTTTTGTCAATACCTACAAAAAAGTCTTCTGGTACGATATCTGAAAACCAACAGGAAGTCAGATATTTTGACTTTGCAAAATTCTTTAGCAAATTTCCAGACATTGTACTTTAATCAACTCCTCCTAGAGATTTAATTAGATCATCATCATATTTGCACAGTCCAATCTCAAGGCCTTTGCAATGTTAAGTCACTGTCACTGTTAAGTCCCAGAAACACATAAAAATATGCCATCAAGTACCAAACATGCTAGAAACACATTAAATCAAGAAGCACGTAGCTAAGTGCTAATGTATGCGATTTACGCCATGAAACAGGAAGTTGTTATAACTCAGGCATACAATGTCCGATCTGCCCCAAACTTCATGTTTGATAATAGTCCTGACATGAAGACATCAAAGTGGCACCTTCTGGAAGCAAGAAGTGTGGCACATTGAAGTGACTTTGACATATTTCTCCTATATTTACCTGCTTAAATGCATGTCACTCACTATTCACTGTTTTCCTGAGGTCAACGAGTGATGGTGGCTCCGGGTGCGAGGGCCCTTTCATCGCAATTTAATTAATATTGTCATTGAATATATACATTTAACATATACAAAAAAATATAGATTTCAATTCAAGAATTGTTTGCTTTAAATTAGGTACTGTGAATAACCACTTAATAATCAGGAAAACAAGAACTGCCTTTTAATTTATTGAATATGTCTCGATTTCTTTAATAATGCCCAAAATCATTAACAATCTTTTCTTTCTCTCCTGTAGATTTTCACTCCAGTTTTGACAAGCCACAGGACTCAGAAAACAAACAAGCTTAAAGCGGTCATAATTTGTTAATACTCATTTAACTACTTGTTTTTATTGGTTTTGAAACAATTTTACATATAAAACATCCATAAAGCATATAGTAAACACTTGTAATGGCTAAAGAGCACATTAGTAAATTTATTGTAAAAAAACAAATAAATGAATTTAAAACACATTTATGATGCAGCCATCATATATTATTAGGCATGCAACTGCCATGAGTTTACTAAAATATTATACCAAAATATAGTGCAGTTCTTATACCTAACCACTATGTGGCACTATAATGCCCAGTGGTTGGTGTGCTTTTGCCTTTGAATTTGTATAATTATGAGAGTGTCTTATACAAACTGATGCTAACAAGATATTTATGAGAGCAGATTAATTCATGCTGTCTCGTTGGAAAGAAGCTGACACTTTGGAGACTTTGACATTTAGGAAGGAGGCAGAATATGATGGGGGTCTTAAAACAACGTGGGTGCGGGCAAAGATTTTTTTTTTTTTGACAATCCTTGGCTGGGGTGAATCATAACTCAAAAACGACAAATGGAACGCTAATACAATTCATGAATTATGCAGTTGTCATGGCAACATTAATCAAAATGCGTCAGTCCACAGACCTTTTTGTCGATGAATTGATGATATACTGAGCACAACGACGCACAGAGTTCAGAGACTGTCATCCAGTAGACCACATTTTATGCAATGTCTTAAAGATGCTGCATTCAAAATGTTTAGACCAAGTACTTTAAATCAATTTATTGTCATGAAGATGCCAAAAAACACTATTTTTCCAGCCTTGCATTGGCAAACAAAGAAGTTGTCAGAATTTTCTGCTAAAATTAGAGCTTTCATTAAGTTGAGAGGTGAATGATTATTATGAGATCTCAGTGGCTGATTGCCTCTCCAATAGGGTCCTTAAAACAAAGCAACCAGATTTGTATACGCAACAAATCGTATGCGGCTATTGCGATATGAGAGATGTGACCTCCTGACTCCCTGGGGTTTGTTGAAGATACCAAGACTTTGTTGGGATCATCTGAAATGTGGTCACCGGTGATAGCATCTTTCCAAAGCACTCTCATCTAACCCCATTCGTTCCCGCTTTCTCCTTTCATCAACGGCTCCTGTCATGCTCCCTTCCCCTCCCTGCACGCTCTCCTCTCCTTCCCTCCCTCACTTGTTTCTCCTCCAGTGTATTAAAGGCTTTGACGCTCTCAGTAAAAAGCTGATTTATTTTGTGGAGGTATCGATCGCTCTCTGCATTAAAGATTATAATTCATTACCCCGGTCCTTTTAATACATTAAACATTCAAAATAAAAATAAAATAAAATCGAGGTAGGTGAGAGGAGAGCACTCAGACACTGTCCACTCACACATGCACACACGCACTCATTTCAAATCACATTTGGATTAACACTTAAAATAATTCACATACGGTATGTATGTATGCATGTGTATATATATATATATATATATATATATATATATATATATATATATATATATATATATATATATATATATATATATATATATATATATATATATATATATATCGTTCTAGCTATTCATAAAAATATTTTATTAAAATAAATCATAAATCAGTTGAGCAGTGAGCAACCACTCAAAACACTTGGTAAATTAGGGCCAAACATAATAGTGGCAGTTTTTGCATTGGCAAGCTAGCACAAACACATTTTGTAAAAAAAAATGAAAATCGAGTTTTCCTATTAGACATTTCCTTAACAATATACATAAAGTGCATATCATGAAAATTGGGAAGATAGCTGATACAAAACAAGCTCAAAACCAGAGGAAAATGCCACAGAAACAATGCAAGACAGCCAAAATAATTGCGAATGCATTAAAAGATCCATCAAAGGCACTGCTGGTAGTGCATTCAGTGTGGGCAGAGCATTGTACAAATACAAGATCTATTACAAAAATAGAACCAAACAGGATAGAGATACAATGGATCATTTTATAATGGAGTGAATAGGCAATCATACATTGCTCACAAATGCAATGCCCACAAATGACCCACTGTTCCATTATAACGTTAAGCACTGCATCGTCCTTTCAGTTTTAATTTTTTTATTTTATCACAAATGCTGCATTTATGGCTTGTATAGCTACTGACACGATTCCTTTTATTGGCGTAAATTAAAACACTAGGTTATCTATTACTTAGTTCTTTGGTTAACTCATTTTAGTACAAATTAAGATCTGGTTACGGTTAACACAGAATGCGTATCTGTTCCACTACGCTGCTTTTTAATTGTTGTTAAAATGCGATGATGTACTTTGACCGCCGCACCCTCACTGATTTTTCTGCATTGCGCACGAGCACGTGTTTTTAAGAAGTTAAAGTTTTAATAATCATTCTAATTCTACGAGAGGGAAGTTCACACCACAGCTATAACGATAACAGTACAGGAACTGTAGGGGAGAGTATAGTTGTAACACGGGGAGAGTTTTAACACTACCGATTCCATTAATCACAGATAAGATAGGAGTCATATGACAGATTCAGTTTCCTCTGGCTTCCTTTACGATCCCACATCCCAGGTTTTCCAGTCTGCATTGCTATCTCTCCTGAAGCTACAGCAGAAAATATAATTCTGAGGTAAGAAAGTAAAAAAATAAAAATATATTTTGTTTAGTACTTTTACCATTGTAGATAATGTTGTATGTATGAGTTATATCAGGTCAAAGTGTAGTTTCTCTAGTAAAGAATGGTGTATCAACCTCCTGCTACTTTCAAAGCAGCATGCTAATGCAGCTAGCTAAACAATAGGTGACAGTGGCGGGGTGTGTTCTAACACGTGTTTTGAAACAACTATCCACTTACATACAACGAAGAACATTTTTGTGATTTTAATAATTCTACAGAATACCTATGTTTATGTTAATTTTCTCTCACTCACTCACTCACTCACTCACTCACTCACTCACTCACTCACTCACTCACTCACTCACTCACACACACACACACACACATATGAATGTTCACGTACAGACATGCACAAACAAACGCACACGTGTGCATGCGCAATATGCACATATACACTCCCCATATTCACACATATTTTATTGTTGCAGCCATTCATTTAAAATAAAACTGCTGTTGTGGCATATCACTTGGAGTACTCTTAGTTTTAGGTGCTGAAGAAAAAAGTGTTACAACCATAACTGGTCTCCCCTATCGTTTGAATCACTTCAGAATGATTTTTTGTTTTTGTTTTTTACAGCCAATAACTGACCAAAATAATTGACGTCCGACGTTAAAGGGGTTGTTTACACGACACCATTTTCAACTAAAAACGTAGCACTTTTAAAGCATTTTGGCCGTTCATTTACACGACAACGGGTGCCTGAAAACGCAAACTTTTGAAAATGTCTAAAATATCTATTGGTATGGACGCTAATATAGGCTAGCCTAGTAGATTAGCCTATTATTTTTGGAGTGAACAAAACGACAACATTTAGACAGTCTTTTCTTAGCTGCGCTCCATCTCGCCTTTTTAAAAGTGCAACACTTCATATGTGGAAAAACAATTCTTAAGAACAATTCTTTAGGTGAATATTGTGGAGATAATGTTCAGCACCATGTTGCTGCAAAGTAATGTGGTAAACAAACCTATAATGTTATTTTAATGGCCTCTGTGTGTTCTGGGACTTTTATAATTGTTAAATATTATATTAGCAATATGAAATTAGATATACACTACACATTTGTCTGACAGAAAGAGATAATATCATCTCTCTCACACAATACAGTAAACATCTTTAATATTTCAGTAGACACCAACACAGAGACGCACACAGGCTTTACTGTAGGTAGATGATCTGCAGGAGATGCAGCTTAACTTCACAGATGCTTCACTAAAAATAATTCTCACAATGTGTTATGCAGCCACAATGTTTACCAGAGAAGAACAAAAATAAACGGTGTATTTAATTAAAGGAATCGTACCGATGCACAAAAGGACTGTTACCTAAAACCACCTTCACTCTTCTCCGAGAAGATGAGCAAATTGGTACATTTGAAAAGTCAGACTATATCATGACAAAACATTCGCTGATTCTTTGATGAACATTCTCCTCGTATGTAACTCTACTGAGGTCTCCTTCACCCTACATCACCCCCCACCTTCGCTCCTCCACCCGAGTTTATCTTTTACTTCCCTCAACGCTGCTGTTTCTGGCTCTGACAGGCTTTCAGCTAGTAAATCAGTGAATTGATCTTGAGGGGCAGCAGAGTGTCCTGGGTTCTGCTAAAGATCCATTTTCATTTCACAAGCAGTCCCCCACGCCAGCATCTCCTCCAGCATCCATAAACATCAACAACCAACTCCTGCTAACCCCATCCGACTGACTCCAACACTCACACTCATTTACTGGCTCGCCCCCTCTCTCAGTGAGATGAGCTATCTTGCATTTCTGGCTCACTCTGGATTCCTATAGGTGAGTTCATACATGGGTTAGTTAGGTTTCCTAATATATACAGACTAATGGACGCCTTAAGACTTGTGGGGCCTAGTGACAAAAATCACACTTTATTTTACACTAAGGAGCGAGTCTTTGTATTTATGTGGGTACAAATGCAATAGAAGAAACAGTCAGAAATGCAGGCTATAATGCACCAATGGTTAAGGGTAGTTCTAGATAATTTTATCTTCACTTTTTGCTTTGAGGGGGGTCATTAGCCTACATTACACC
>CM031956.1:31120905-31125905 GCA_018749465.1 Paracanthobrama guichenoti | reverse complement strand
ATCAGCGCCTGACCTCACAAATGCGCTTCTAGAAAAAAATTCCCATAAAAATATTCCTAGACCTTGTGGAAAGCCTTCCCAGAGGAGTTGAAGCTGTTATAGCTGCAAAGGGTGAGCCAACTTCACATTAAACTCTACGGATTAAGAATGGGATGTCATTAAAGTTCATGTGCATGTAAAGGCAGGCGTCCCAAAACTTTTGGCAATATAGTGTATGTGAAAAATTCAAAGACAAACAGTTTTTTTGTTTACCTACAATAATAATGCAAAATAAAAACCAAAAGATAAAAATAATTATTTGGAAATCCACTTTGCTCTAAAAACTCCATAACACTTCTGGTTGCACCCACAAGATTAAACCAGATTGAAGTGACTACAAAATGCGACAGAACACCAGGATAAAATGGCAGGGCCGCCAGTGATAGCGAGTGCCGTTTGACGGGCAGAATCTGGGGTTATGAGCCTGACGATACACACGGAACGCAGCTGGAGGGAACGAGAGAGAGAGACATGATAGGATCATTGAAAACGAGCACACGAGGGCATGGGAGAGAGAGATAAGGGGAAGAGAGCAGCAAAAAAGAGAAGAGGAGCTCTCATCTCGCTGTGGTTCTGCTGCTGGCGTATAGGATGCACTCCACTGTAATCGTCATTGAAGAGTTACTATTTCAGCAGCAGCCCCACACTGGCTGCTTTCACTGTGCCAGTACAGCAAATTAAATAACACTTTACTAAGAGTGCTAGAGAGAGGGACACAGAGCTGGATTGCAAGAGGGAGGAAAGGAAGAGAGAAGTGCTGATGGGACGGTGATGAAGTCTGGATTTAGGATAATTACTCTGCTGAGCTCTTCCTCCCTCTCTCTCTTGCGCTCCCTTTTTTCTCCTCCGCTCTCATTATTTGGAGAAGCTTGCCTGATGACAGTATCTGAGCTGCCTGTCGCTTATTAAAAAATGAAAATTGCTTCAGATGAGTTTATTAAACTCATCTCTCCCCCTCTCTCTTTTTCATCTGCCTCCCTCACTTTTTCCTTTCTTTCACAGATACAGCAGCATGTTGAGATGAAAGGAGACTCATCTTTTTTTGGAAAGGGCTATGAAAGATGCTCAAATCGTATGAATCTGAGTGGGAAAAAATTTAATTGTCGCATAACAATTAGGAGTTCCTTTAACGAGAATTTGAAAAATCAATCTGCATCAATATTGCAAAATATTTCATTTGTTCTATATCCATTTGCTGACATTATACTATTAACTTGAAGGCTTACGGTGTAATTAATGAAAGTTGCATTAAGAGCGACCCCAGCCATTAGTTCAGAGAGAGGAGTTGACTTTAATGAGGGTCTTTTATCATACTGGAAGACAGAAAGTACATTGAATAAGTACAAATAGTGCACTTTCATTATAGGTTAAGTGTTACAACCATTGACATACTCTTTTGGTTTCTTTGATTGCCTTAATTACATTTTTATTCAACTCTATGAACAATATTCAAGTAGGATGTCTTCTATAATTTAAACATTAATGCACTGCATATCATACAATTGCTGGAAATTGCTCCTGGAATGAGAAATAACGAGACTATGCCCTATTTGAGACATAAATGGCCATGCACAGGTATTCTGAAATAAACAGAAAAAAATCTAATAATATTTATAAAGCGTTTTTTTTTTTTTTTTTCACCTACAACTGACAATTCAGTGTTATGTCGTTACAAACACGCATGCATTTCTTTCTTCTGCTGAACACAAAAAAATATATTTTGAAGAACATTGGGGTTTAAACAGCACTGGACCCCATTTGACACAAAAAACAGCATAGAAGGAAGAAACTGATACATAAGAGTGAGTAAACTAAATTTTAATTTTTGTGTGAACTACCACTTATAAGCATACTTTGTTATCAATATTAATGCAAATGCAATAGCAGTATGACTCCCAACTTGAAGCTGATACCAATCACAGAAATCCATGTAGCACTGGTTTGGTGATATGTGTAAATAAGGTGGCGTCAGGCAGCTGTTGTTGCTTACAGCGGCTGCATCAGGTAAAAGCGAGACAGCAATGTGGTGAAAAAGCAGGTAGTGTGGCGTCTCCGCAGCAACTATGACATCCTCTCATAATTTGCTCTTTGGCGGTGAACCTGGAGGTGAAAAACAGGGTCTAATAGAGCACACATACACACATCAGACATCTACAAGAACACTAATACTTGGAGAGTTCAGCCACTGTGTGAGATCTCAATAACACCATATCATAACTGTGATTATTAGAGCAAGGTTCGTCATGCAACATGTTACATTTAAAAAAAGGTGCAAATCAGTAAATATGTTTGGGGATGTTTAATAAGGGCATAAAATTGAGTAATATGAAATACGAATTAGTCAGTGTGCTGCTTTTTAATTAATTTCTTTTAACAATGTAAACACTGCATCCATTAAAAATGCTAATATAGTCAGTGTTGGCTTGTTATCAGTGCAGGCTACACATGTTGAGGTATCACGTAAGAATAACTTTAAACTGCATTGGTTTGTCCCAGAACACAGGAGAAATGAAACACAAATACATTGGCATCACAGTCAAGAATACCAATTACCTGTCCTCTCACTGAGGGGGGGATTGATGGAAGAAATTGACGTGAAATATACTGGTATAATCGAGGAAGAACAATGTTTGGAAACAATAAACTCTGTTTTTGGGGACAAAATGTCTCCACAAAGATTGTAATTTTTGTCCTTGTAAAAAAATGTTTGGTCCCCATGAGGCAAACAGCTTATAAATCATTTATAATTATTTGTATTTTTTTAAATGTAAAAATGCAGGAATTTTTCTGTGATGGGTAGGTTTAGGGGTAGAATTATGGGATAGAATATAGTTTGTACAGTATAAAAATCATTATTTTGAAAGTCCCCGTAAAATATAGAAACCCAACATTTTGTCTGTGTGTCTGTGTGTGTGTGTGTCATACCTTGTGGGAAGTATGCAGACAACAGTGTTTCGTAGAGCTCTTTGTCAGACTTCAGAAACACACAGAAGATGACCCGGTCCAACTGAGTGCAGATGAAAACAACAGAAAAAGACAAGAAATAAAAAATAAATGACCACAGAGAATATCACTTTTGAGCTGATTTTGCTACTGCACAGCAGAAGCAGACAGTACTTCACAGACACAACTCAGAAGAACGTATAGTGATAATAATATAACACAATCTTCACCTCAGTGAAACATGCATATTCCTTTATATAAAACAACATACATATAAAACAGATATATTCCTTTACCCTTACCCTCTAGACTAGAGTTAACGAATTAAATAAAAGTTGATTCGCAGAGAAAATAAAAGTATCTTCCACTGCAAGTGCATTTCTGTGAAAGTTTATTTTGTTGTGTCAAAATTATTTTCTGTGAAATTAATTTAACTTTGAATAGAAATTTAAAAAACATTAATTTATCCTATTCACAGAATTTTGACTCTCAGTCTTGTGTGAAGAGAGGGTCTGCTGAAAAAGAGCACTTGGGTGCAATCGGTTTGCATATTTCTAATGTCTGAGTCTTTCTAGCCAGAGAGGCGCAGTGCCAATGACCTTACTGTCCTTGACAGAACACCAGCACCAGTCCCAAATGCTTCATGGCAAGCAACAACATAAAAAGAATACATTGATATCCGTGCCAGCATCCTAGAACCTCCATTTCCATGACAACAGTGGTGAGGGCAGGTGGGCTGTTCCTGCTTCTAATCATGTTCCTGTAACACATCATTGCATCCAGCTAACACTCCTACTCTGCCACTGAAATCTCTCTCACTCTCATTTTTCTCTGGTGTCTAGCATTGGTCTCTAGTATTGTCTTTTTCATTCCATTTTGCCAAATGTCACTCGCTCTCTCTAGCTCACTCATCCTGTGTCGCTTTGTCTGTCTGATTAATATTCAAAATCAAGCTTTACATTGCCAAAGCATTTGTAACATTATGAACATGCACATTTGTAGTGAACTACTGAAAAGAGGTGGTTACGTTTTCCATTTGATATTTTCTGGGTTAAAGGCACATGGCAAACCATACACTATTAACAAGAAAATATTACCATAATATTAACATACTATTTATGTTCAACCAAATCATATTAAACTTTTATAAATTGTATAAATTTTTAAAAATGTTTTAGATGCATATTTGTGTGGCTTTTATTTGTTTATACTAACTGATTTATTTTTTATTTTTGGGTTATTATTATTAATAGTAGCCTTCCTAGAACCATGAGTCCACAAATCCTCAGTGAAAAAAACAAACAAAAAAAAAACGGCTCACTCACATTTCATCATTTCGAGTTTTTTGATTCAGACATGAGTGGTTTTTGTCCAAGTGGGTGAGTTGTTCAGTCTGTAATTAATTAGTCTGCCCATTTCCACCGGACTGACGCATTCAGGTTGATTTTCAGACTGGCATAATAGGTGGGCGTTATCATATTGACAGAGTAATCAGCCAATCACAGTGACATAGATGGACAGCCTTCTTTGATGTGACTTTTTGTTGTTATTTTTTCTGTTACCCTTTACATTTACTGTTAAAAACCATATATATATATATATATATATATATATATATATATATATATATATATATATATATATATATATATATATATATATATATATATATATATATTTTTTTATTGATTTTTTTTTTTTTACACACACACACACACACACACACTGATCAGGCATAACATTGTGACTACTGACAGGTGAAGTGAATAACACTGACCATCTCATCACAGCACCTGTTAGTGGGTGGGATATTTTAGGCAGCAAGTGAACATTTTGTCCTGAAACTTGATGTGTTAGAAGCAGGAAAAATGGGCAAGCGTAAGGATTTGAGTGAGTTTGACAAGAGCCAAACTGTGATGGCTAGACCACTGGGTCAGCGCATCTGCAGCTCTTGTGGGGTGTTCCAGTCTGCAGTGGTCAGTATCTGTCAAAAGTGGTCCAAGGAAGGAACAGTGGTG
>CM031956.1:31100905-31115905 GCA_018749465.1 Paracanthobrama guichenoti | reverse complement strand
GGCAGTCATGTTGGAACAGGAAGGGGCCATCCCCAAACTGTTCCCACAAGGTTGGGAGCATGAAATTGTCCAAAATGCTTTGGTATGTTGAAGCATTAAGCGAACCAACCCCAAAAAACAAGCCCAACCCCTGAAAAACAACCCCAGACCATAATCACCCCTCCACCAAACTTTACAATGCAGTCAGGCAAGTACCGTTGTCTTGGAGACCACCAAACCCAGACTCATCCAAGTGTGATTAGTCACTCCAGAGAACACGTCTCCACTGCTCTAGAGTCCAGTGGCGGCCACTGCATCCGACGCTTTGCATTGCACTTGGTGATGTAAGGCTTGGATGCAGATGCTCGGCCATGGAAACCCATTCCATGAAGCTCTCTACACACTGTTCACTAAGAGTGACCCATTCTTTCACAAATGTTTGTAGAAGCAGTCTACATGCCTAGGTGCTTGAGTTTATACACCTGTGGCCATGGAAGTGATTGGAACACCTGAATTCAATAATTTGGAAGGGTGTCCCCATACTTTTGACAATATAGTGCATCACTGCCAGGACATGAAGTTTGAATCTGTTATGAGTGTGTGTGGTGAGACCCTCACCACAGTCCGCAGGTGGTTCTTAGTTGCTGTTTGCAGACAGTTATAATAACAGTTTCTCAGTGCTTGTTCCTCTCTCTCCCCCACTGAATCGTGGACTATTGGCCCCACGGTGTGAATAACATCTGTGAAAAAGAGAGATACAGCCAAAGACAGAGAGAAGTCATATAAATATCAGAAAATGTGTGAATGCATTTTATGACTTCAACTTTCTGTCTATATACCTCCAGTTAATCTATTCATGTTCCTAAAACACTATATGTTCATGATACACTATCATTCAAAAGTTTGGGATAAGATTTTTTTTTTTTTTTTTTTTTTTTTTTTTTTCAAGAAATTAATACTTTCATTCAGCAATGACATTAAACTGATCAGAAGTGACCGTAAATACATTTATAATGCCATTACAGGAATAAATTAAAATAAATTAAAATACTGTACATCAAAATAGGAAACTTTTTTGGAAAAATTAAAACTTTATTTTAAATTATAATACTTATAAAACAATATTACTGTTTTTATTGTATTTTTAATCAAATAAATGCAGCCTTGGCAAGCATAAGAGACTTCTTTCAAACACCTTACTGATCCCAACATTTTTAACAGTAGCATATATTTTAAATTGCATATAAAGCATATATTTTAATTCTATTATTTTCATAGACTAACTAAAATTGACAAGAGCAAATGCACTTTGTTTAGTCCACACATCTGTGCATCCTCTCATACTCTTGATTCTGATGTTATATTAAAACAATTCACCAAAATACATGGATCTACCTTTTATTAAAAGATGGTAATTTTGAACAGATTCTGGAATTATAGTGAACAAAAATGGATAATTTATAATTTAGTCTAATTTAATGTCTTTCAAATATATTAAAGGGATATAAGTTACACATTTTATCCTCAGAAATAGAAAAACTGTTCCATTCAATAGTGGTATCGCTGTATCAGAATCAGTGATACGGGCCTTGGCAGAACTTGGCCTTTGTAACACAGTGTGGCTGACTAACTGATTGCTATTGGAAGAGTCTTTTGGCTTATTTCCTCTGATGACATATGATGATGTATTACTCCACAACATCGAAATATCTCTTCACAGTAACTGCTGTACTGATAGGCGCTGTCAATAGCTGAGGTGATGAGCATTGGGAGTGTTTAGTCCTTTTTTTGACACCCCACATTTACCATGGAAACCACAGTTTCTCCCAACAAACCCCAGTGACTGCAATTGTTATAAATAAATAATATAAGACAGTAAATTCATATGAAATCTGTAGGATTTCACAATCCTTTTACTAGCATTGATTACTGTAATAACTTGTAGTAATTGTTGGCAGATTCTATGGATTCCATAGTACATGTTCATAAAAGCGTAACAGAAACAGCTGAAAGCATCAGAATAAATTATATTTTATTCTAGTTCTAAAAGGAAGTTATTACTTTTATTTGTTCTAAAGTAGAATTTCTGCTATAAATTGAGAGTGTGCATGTTCAAATGTTTAACTGAAATGCAGAAGAATAATGATTGCTATTCATAGAATAATATAAAAATTGACACTTTACACGCTTTTGTAAGGTCTTTTTGTAAGAGAAAGTTGATGAACCCCTGATGTGTTTTTAATTATGTCTGGACTTTTGATTAGATCTCTTATTCACTTATACCAACTACACTTTCTGTTAGTAGTTCCCATTTCTGCCATCTGTCTGTTTCTCAGTTACTAAAGCCCCACTTGTCTCCATCCTGCACCCTCTCATCTCAATTTCCTGTTTCCTCCTCCCATTGACACTCAGCTCAAACAGACGCCGGGTCCGTTTCTCTTGTCCTCCTTTTCAGTCTACCTTCTGTCTAAAACATTCATCCATCTGTCCTCTCAATGTCTTGTGTCCTTGTGTCACGTCTGTGGCGTGTCCTCAATCTCTTCCCTTGCCCTGCTTGTCCTTTGGACGTCCAGCAGCCCTCTGTCAGTTGCACTCCCACTCCTCTTTCCCTCATCCATCCACCCCCCGCATCCCTCCCCGACACCTCTCTGCGCTGCGTGCTGTCCGGCTGCGTTTATTTACCGCTGCACTCTGCAGTGTTTACAGCATCGATCCACCTCTGTTTGTTTAGTCCAGCAGCACCGTCGTACATCAAGTCAGGCAGAGACATTACTCACACACAAACACACATACACAAACATACCCAGACGCTTGCATATGAAGTGCAAAGGGAAACAATGGACAGACCAAAAAAAACAGAACAGTGGGCATATGTTTGACTAGAAGTGCAGTGTCACAAAGTGTTGTCATGGCACAGCATGAACTGCTAAAGCGGGTATAGAAGGAAGAGAGGAAGAGAAACAGGATGACATGATCACCGCAGACACAGGTGCAGCTGGAGGTTAAAGCAAACTACAGAAAACTGCCGGGAGCTTTAGATATCACACTGCTCAACTCCCTCTGTCGCTCCTGTTTGCTCTCTAAAACAAACACACACAAGCATGCTTACCATGGAGTGTGAGAGGGGAAGAAATGAACATTTTCTACAGAGATCTGATAGCATAATGTAGATTCGGGACCTTGTAGCTAAAAGGTATTTTCTGAAATTGATCATTTAAGCTGTTGACCTAAATCTAATTACATATATATAAATGACATGCATAAGAACAGACGCAATACTTGTATATAAATTATAATATTATACATAATTTATTTTACCAACAAGTATAGATTGATAGATTAACAGACAGACAGTCGGACGGATATATGGATGGATAGACATATAGATATATATCATTTATTTTACCAACAAGTATAGACTGACGTAGGGACAGATGGATATATTGATTCAAGATTATTTATTGTGGCTTCATTTTGTGGCTTTTTGCTTAAATTTATGCTGGGTCACAGTGTAGTCGTACAGCTTGTCTTCTAAACCATTTTATTTCACTATAATTTCCTGATCTGCTCATGAGAAAACATACTATTCTCTTTCTCCCCACGCAGCTCCCAAACCAAAACCTGACAACACCCATAACGTATCGATGAATCTACTCCAAACTTGCTATTATCAGGCTCTAAATCACTCCTCTGTTTGTTACCCCCTCCTTCCCGCCTTCCTCCCGCCTGCTTGCCTTTCTCTTTCCTCTTCTCCCTCCCTCTCAGTGAAAGGTTGTCTGTCCTTCTGCTAGCAACTGTTCACTCATCCAGACCAAACCCAAGTCTCCTGTCTCATGCACAAAGGGAGGCCCTGGTCTCTCCCACCAACCTCCCTGGAGAAAAAGTCACTGTGCACAACTATATATCCCCATTCTGCAGCAGGGGAGCAGGTGCATTGATTTAAAAAAGGCAGCTGGCTAAGACGGTGCAAGAGATCTGCTTATCATCTGAAAGGTCCTAAGGTGTTCGACTCACTTTTTGTTTCCCCCCTTTTTCTCAATTTCAAATAAGCTTGACAGCTAAGTTACAATATACCCGTAGTCACCAGCCGATCAAGCATGACGGCCCGCACAATAGATCCCTCTCCTTTCACCTTGGCTTTCATGCTACTGGTTTTGACAAGAAAAGGCTGCGATTTCAAGAAAGTTGAACAGTCTGGATTTTGAGATCATTGTAAAAGTACAGTGTATTTCACTGGATTGTTTAATAAATATAATTAATTAATTGAACCTTGTTATTCATCCAGTCTATGAGCAAAAGACGGATGAGGGGAGAGAGAGAGAAGGAGAGAAAGGGATTAGTTAAGTAACAGGAGAGAAGGGTGGGTGTTCGATTGGCCTGTGTGGACTTTAATTAGTGTTAATTGGCCACAGAGGGAAATGAAGGCTCAGAGAGAGAATGTGTGTGTGTGTGTATTGATAAATATGCTTCTCTTTTCTCTTTCTCCCCCCTAGCAATGGTTGTTTTGTATGGTTGCGTCCCTAGTCAAGGCTGCATTGGTACACAGGTGGACTTAGGGACTGACAGGAGCTTCACATTCTGCCTTTCATACACCAATGAGATCCACTGGGTTTCTAGTTCACCCCCTCAACCCTGGCAGAGTATGTATTATTACCATACTTCTGTTTTACTAAAAGACACAAACATACACTCCCCTATCCTCATCCAACAAGCAACAGATGTGCGAGCACATGTGCAAACTGCAGCTCAGCCAGTCAAAACATGACAATACTCTATACAAACACACAAATCTCAGATTTTATTTAGGGGCATTAGCCTGTAATTATAAATGCTTTCTATTGCTATCACGCAATACTTGAGGTTCAAGCTGAAGTCTGTAATTTCTCCACCACTGAATGTAACTGCAAAAACAAACTGTTTTCAAAAAAGGTTTCCAAATACACCCACATCAGTCGTTGATTGAACAAACTGATAGCCCTGCCTCAGCTCATGCCATTGGTTGAGTCAGTATTGTTGTGTACGACTAGATAGGTTGCTCAAAACAACAGGGGATTTTTTTTTATTTTTTTAGAGTTTACTGTTTTTGAGGAAAATAACCTATGAATAGCTTACTTATAGTTGTCTCCGCATATTAAGATATTAACAAATATTTAAAATACCGAAAAATGTAACTTTAAAATAAAACGCAGCCGATTAAAAGAGATTAAGCATTAAACGTCTGCACTTTACTCGTTTTGATATGGACATGATTGACATCTTAAATCTTCCAGCATGTCGAGGAGAGATTTGCTATTACTTTTTCAAACAATCAGAGCATTTACAATCTAGTGGGTGATATAACAGGTGGAAAAAATACTGTAGATTTGTACTGAAGGAGTGACCTGACAATTGGGGATTGGCTGTACACTTCAAGCATTTGTTGTAGCCAGTTTTGCATAGACAAATTTCAGAGAATTTAAAATGAACTTGATCCTGGACCGCCATGATGCTCCTTACCCACAGACAGAAACCTGAATATTTTGATTTAGAAATGTTACATTTTAACAGCTCATAAAATCACAAATAAGCCAAACACCTGTTCGTACATAATTTATAATCTGATCTGTGTGAGGTGCACGCAGTCAGAGACAGACACTAATTTCAGTCCTACAATTACAACTGATATTTACTGTTCTAGTTTGGTACAGTACATGAGAGAGAGAGAGAGATGAGAAGGAAAAACAAAGTTGGAGAGAAAAATCAACTAAAGACTACGTAAAATCTAACAGAGAGCATAGCCTGGCGTGTGAGGCAAATCATTTATGTGTATCTGTGTGTGTGTGTGTTGAGGGGTGGCTGGAGAATCAGCAGCGTGTGCATCTCTGTCTCTGAACAGCTAGGTACGGTGGGGGGGATCATAAATTAGACAAGGAAATTACTGCTAAGTGTGCGAATAAATTAAAGTGCGCTTGCTTCTGTAAACACTGTCTGACTACATAATTACTGAACACTCTCTGGAAGAGTGAAATAGAGGGAGGGAGATGGATGGGGGAGGGAGCGAGGGAGAGTGATAGGCAAAAAGGTTTGTGTTGATGGTTTATTCATTTATTCATACGGCAATGTGCAACATGTACGTAAACCGTTTGACATTTCGCTTGAGAGGTTGCACAACACCTGCTTACTATCCTAAGATCGGAAATTAAGAAGCATGCCAAAAAACACACTTTATGACATTTATCAAGTGTAATTAAGCTTCTACAAAAGTACTGCGCTGACTTTGATGTGATCAAGCTTAAACACAAACAAGGTTTGCTTTTCGAAGAAATGCTCAAGTTTAATTCTAACAAATGATTCTGAATTCATCATTCTACACTAAAAACTCAAACCATTTCAGACTGATGTTTATATGGCATTAGTCTGACGATCAGTGTGTTTCATGAGCGACTCACATTTTGCCGGCAGGCCGTAGGCTCCGGTGATCTTGGCATCCCCTGTTTCACAGCCGTTCAGAGTGGCACATTCCTTCTTCAACAGAGGACCAGCCCCGCGATGAATGGCACCATCCACTGAAGGGGGAATATATATATATATATTTTATATATATATATATATATATATATATATATATATATATATATATATATATATATATATATATATATATATATATATATTTTTTTTTTTTTTTTTTATTTGAAAGAATTACTAAGAGACAGACACACACATTTATATACACAATAAATATAAATACACATAGTAAAATATATAATACACATATATAGCATAATATTTAGTCAGATAATTCTGATGGAAATTTTCTTTTGAAATGTACTTTTAAAAAGCATAACACTGATAACTCTTTATATTAATTAAACAGTTGAAATGAACTAAGAATGAACACTACATTTACAGCATTTATTAATCATAGGTAATGTTAATCTCAACATTTATTAATACATTTTAAGATCAAAAGTTGGATCTGTTAACATTATTTAATGTAGTGTGAACTAACATTTAAGGTTAATAAATGCTGTAAAATGAGACCTTATTGTAAAGTGATCCAAATCACCAGCCACCTTTCAAATCACAGGCAGCTGTCGCCTATATGATGGGCCCTTTCTAAAAATGTCATCACATGACAGAAATTTAGCAGTTTGGGGGCAACACAGCTTACCAGTGACGCATCTTACCCCACTTTAATGCTGATAAACCCAACCCCCATTTATCATTTGAGGACAGAAAAAAAGAATATGATTTCTCATAGCACTGAGGGCAGCCATTTGAGGGCCATAACAGTTTTACTCAAGGGTTTTCAGCACCCTGGCACTTTTGCTGATATGTGCTCAGAATCTGCAGGAGCGTGATATAGAGTGATAAAAAGATAGAAAGATAGGGAATATATACCGAGAAGTACCATAGAGAGAGTGAAGTGGAGAGAAAGATAAGGAAAAAATGGAGAGAGACGGAGGGACAGATGGAGGGAAGTTGTACTCTGGGCTTTGGAGCAGAGGAAAGGGGGATGAGAGGAAGGAATAGGGGAAAAGATGCGAATGTGGTGACGAGGTATGCCTGTTGGGAATAGCTTGCCTTCCTGAGTAATTGCAACATGCATGCACACACACTTTTTATATTACACAGACATCTTGTTAGCAGGTGCTAATTGGCTTTTTGCTTACCTGACAGGGTTTGTGACACGAAAACAAAAACACAATATTTTCCTATATTGCATACAGTTCTTTTTCCAACCCTCTTTCACATGTGCTCCTTGCATGTAATCCCACGCAACTCCAAACTAAATACACATATCCATACACTGCACACACACAACATTTCTGTATATAAAAGCATTAATTAACAGTTGTTCTCAATTTCCCATCAAATCAGTTTGGCCTGGACTGGTCAGAAAGTGTTATCAAAATGCACCCTCTTATTGGCTGAGCTGGTCACCATGGCAGCCATTAGTAAGAGCATTTGATTGGATCTGGCACATCTGCTTGCTCATGTCATAAATCCCACGACACCAATCCTCTCTCTCTAAACACTTGCCCACCGTTCTGGGTTTTCAACTAGAATACCAACATTCCACTCTGTGCCAAGTGGGGAACAGAACACATGCATTTTCACTCAAAAAAAACCCCCCAACAATCAATACTTATTCATGTGTAGCTTTCCAGGTTGCTAAAAACAGTGTAAAGAAATTTCACAAACAGACATTAGTTTTAAGGAGTTTTAAAAGAGAGCCATATGCCAAAATGAAACGTTACACCACAAACACAACAAAACCCCCAAAGAGACTCTAATATCACTGTGTCCTTTTGTACAATCTGGAGCTTTCTCAGTTCTGAGCTTCAGGACTGACGTCTCCTACTGTAATGAACAGAAAATGTTGATCGCCTATAGTTATATGTGCCATTTCCAAGCATGATCCATCTGACCGTGAAACTAGGAAATCCAGCATGAATTATTTTCATTACTCACTTGCAGCCTCTCGTCCCTATTTCCTTACTCACTTCTTTTTCCATATGTTTCTTCCTTTGAATTCCTGTCTAGTACACAGCAAAGAAACTATTTTAATAATCAGTATTTATTTTTCTTGTTTTCTCATAAAAATATCAAGACATCCTTTAAACATACATTGTGTAAGATAATAAAACTTGTTTTTAGATAACAGTGAATGTTTACAGTTTAAATTTTTTACCACAATAAGTATTTAAAGTTTAATTTTATGTTTTTTTGACTATTCCCTTTCATGCAGCGTGTAATATAGCTGTTTGTGAATGTAAATGTTCTGCAAAGTTGTAAAGTCAAGTCGAAAGTGCATGAAAAATACTGCTCCCAAAAGAAAGAATCGACTCTGAACAGCCTAAACGAGTCGTCTGCAATTCGAATCTCACTGCGTTATGGTTCTGTGTCACATTTTGCATAATGCCCGCCTATGTTGTACTTTGTCAACTCGTGAACCCATTCTTCAATGCAGGATTTTACTGAAGACTACTTCTCAAATCTCAGAGTTAATATGAGATTGCTCTTGAAAGATGGGTCATTAACCAGTTTAATTGGACCAGCTTGCTCCTCAGAATCACAACCTGTATGTATGAATAATTATTGATGAATATATTTTCTACCGGGTGTTCGAAATATGTAGTTTTGTGTTTTATATTGTGTAAGTTTCCAACTAAGATAACCGGCTAACGTTATTAATGTCTTACTGAAATACTTCTGCTAAACAGCTGTGGGCCAATATTACCTAAGACTATGTCTATTAATGCAGATAAAAGATGGAGCAAGATTTGCTTAACAAACTTTAATGTTACATCAGTCATTCACGTTAGTGCTCAGTTCCCGCATGTGCACTGCAATAAATTAGAAATATACACATGGGTTTGTTGATGGACTGTGGCAAGCAGCGAGAGGAGGGACCGTGAGAGCGGGCCGGTGGCGAGTGATGATGAGTGCTAGCTGCGCACCACACTGGTCTCGTCTCATGGAGGAGTGACGGGAGCATAAAAGGAGGAGCGACGACAGTGCAAGACAAGAGAGGTGTTTAGTTTACGTTTTATTATGTGTGTGCGTGGCAGTCGTCTGTGAGGGGCTGCCCGCAATTTACTTTCAAGTCTTTAAATGTTCACCGGTTCCCGCCTCCTCCTTCCCATACGAACAAACAACGTTACATGGACATACACTTGTTAATGCTGATGGTGAGGAATTACAGTTGCAGCATCTCATAATGTACCTCAAAATGAGTAGCGTATCACAGAGAAACGTCCTGCTCAAGTCGTCCTTTCGATGGAGGTTGAGGTTGAATAACTAGCTCTTCCAATGTTTCGTCATCAGACTCGCGCTCGATTGATATGGTAAAATCGATGCCATCGTTACTGTCTTTGCAGTGTGTACAATCGCTGAGGACTGAGGAAGCCTCCGGAGCTGAAGTTCAGTTATGGTAATGGGTGTTTAGCTTCCGGCAAGCGCTGTAATGGTAGACCAAATCACAACAGACTGGGCCATCTGGCTAATCGGAGCAGAGTAGCTCGGGGAAAAAAAAGGATTTAGAGAGACTGATTCATCCAATGAGTCGTTTGAGAATCATTGAAAAATGTGGTGCTGTGCAATGTATATTATGAGAAAATGAAAGTGTTTTTCGACCTTTTATGCATATAAACTTGTTGTAGGAGACCTCCAAAACAAAATCAGAAACCTTAAAAATAGCATAACAGGGGCATTTTAAAGAATAAAAGAGATAAAGAATAGAGACAAAACAAATAGCCTATTCAAGACACTCTCAGAAAACCAGCCTTATTATACACATTATCGTATTATATTGTTATACTATCATTTTGCATCTTAAAAATATTTCAGAGACTATATCTTGAATTTAGGCTTATTTAACTTTACAGTCAAATAGATTTGTTGTTCTTGTTATAAAATATTCTATTCTAATCTTGTTAGAAAATTGCATACATTTTGTTTTAGGGATGTTTATATTATTACTGAAAAAGAAAATACTTAATAGATTTTTACAGTGCTAAACAATACTCAACAATGCTAAACAGTATCTGAAACGAAGTATACCACTATACGACACATCCTAACTCAACTTTTCTTTATTCTGTCTTCTGTTGTTTAAAACACATCCTCTTGTTTTTGCCCTCTCAGCTCTAGTGCTTTTCCTGTTTTAAACACCAACAGGCAGAGACTCACCCCTCATCTCTCTCTGCATGCAATGCTCTGAGGCTGTGTCCTCCCTGATGTATAGTTTGTCCCTGCCTAATTATCACCCAGGTTTGCCTTAACAAACCTCAGGAGTGGAGCCAACAAAAAAAAGAGGGAGAGTGTGAGCCTGAGAAAGCTGATGTGTTTGCATAATGGCGACAGAAATAGAGAGAAAAGAGGTGTTGAAGTGTTAGGGAGTGAGGAGAAGAGGTGATGGGGTAGGGCAGAGAGACAGAAGGATGGGTGCGGAGTAAAACAGAGAGAGAGAAAGGGAGATGGAAGACATGCAGAGGCACAAACTGTCAGTGAGGTTTAAATCAAGGGAGGTGAAGGTCAGGCCTAAATCAATTGCATTTGCCATTTGTGTTTGAGTAACTACGGAAAAAAACCCAGGTCAATATAGAGCAGTGCACACTTCTGAATTTGTGTTTGTGTGTGTGAGACGTGGTTCTGATGACTAGGATTCTCAAGTGCAGATTTATCACTAGTATTGATTAGCTAACGGGCAGGCACTTAACACGGGCAGAGAGCAAGAGCGGCGCACGCTTACAATCGACACACATGCATACGCACAAATACTGAGTCAACAGTTGGACATTTCTGTTCATTTGCATAGCACTCTACTATCGTAAATTATATACCTAAGATCTTGCAATGCACTTTCAAAACACACACACACACACACACACACACACACACACACACACACACACAAACACCTCTTACACAGACTGTACACTACCGATTTGTACACCATCATTCAACAGTTTGGGGTCAATAAGATTTTTTGGTAACACCTTACAATAATTCTATTAATTCATGCATCAACTGACAAACTAACAATGAGCAATATATTTTTACAGCATTGATTTGCCTTTAATGTTAGTTAATAAACATGTTTTCAGTGTCACATGATCCTTCAAAAATCACTCTGATATGCTGATTTAGTGCTAAAAAAAAAAAAGCATTACGTCTTATTATCAAATGTTGAAAACAGTTGAGCTACTTAATATTTTATGAAAAACTGTGATAATTTTTTGATAAATTATTTGATAAATATAATGTTCAGAAAGAACAGAATTTATTTGAAATTGCATTTTTTCAACATTATAAATGTCACAATTCTTGATTAAATTGATTCTTGAAAAAAAAAAAAAAAATTCTTATTGACCCCAAACTTTTGAACGGTAGTACAGATCAGATCTAATATAAACCATTTCAAGTTTGTAGTTAGTTTTGTAGTCAGGATTTGCAAGCACAAAATAAGATATGTACAGTTGTTATCACAGCTACTGGCTGTTTTTGCATTTCCAAAGCGATGCTCATTTGTAGAGTCACAAATGGCAATAGTCTGTTTGTTGTGTGAAATATTTTTTTATTTTAACGGTTCATAATAAAGTAATAAAGTAATTTTCAAGAAGTTGGTTTCCTTTGTGATAATGAGCGTACATTATCTGGCTACCAAATAAATTAATAAATACATTTAAACTCAAAGTAATATCTTATGTTAATTTATTAATGACATAGTAGCCCATTTAATTTATGTGAGAAGAGAGAAAGAGACATGCAAATAGCACTAGGAAATTGGTTGCCAAAACTAGTCAATTATACGGTTTAACAGTCATTATATAAAATTATCTGACCAAAGAATGCACTGATTTAGCAATTAGAAACAAGTATTCCAGAGAAGTGTGTCTTTTACATTTGAATGCAGTCATGAAAAGATGTTGAAAGTTGAAAATTCTGCCATCATTCCCTCACCCTCGTGTCTTTCCGAACCTGTATGTCCTTGTTACATATGTTACACGTACTTAGTAATAACAGTAAATTATGCATAATTACATGTAACCCTCACCCAAATCCTAATCCTACAGCAAAACTATATTAAGTACAGGTGCTGGTCATAATTAGAATATCATCAAAAAGTTGATTTATTTTACCAATTCCATTCAAAAAGTTATTATTATATTCATTCATTACACACAGACTGATATACACTCACCTAAAGGATTATTAGGAACACCATACTAATACTGTGTTTGACCCCCTTTCGCCTTCAGAACTGCCTTAATTCTACGTGGCATTGATTCAACAAGGTGGTGAAAGCGTTCTTTAGAAATGTTGGCCCATATTGATAAGATAGCATTTTGCAGTTGATGGAGATTTGTGGGATGCACATCCAGGCCACGAAGCTCCCGTTCCACCACATCCCAAAGATGCTCTATTGGGTTGAGATCTGGTGACTGTGGGGGCCATTTTAGTACAGTGAACTCATTGTCATGTTCAAGAAACCAATTTGAAATGATTCGAGCTTTGTGACATGATGCATTATCCTGCTGGAAGTAGCCATCAGAGAATGGGTACATGGTGGTCATAAAGGGATGGACATGGTCAGAAACAATGCTCAGGTAGGCCGTGGCATTTAAATGATGCCCAACTGGCACTAAGGGGCCTAAAGTGTGCCAAGAAAACATCCCCCACACCATTACACCACCACCACCAGCCTGGTAACAAGGCATGATGGATCCATGTTCTCATTCTATTTATGCCAAATTCTGACTCTACCATTTGAATGTCTCAATAGAAATCGACACTCATCAGACCAGGCAACATTTTTCCAGTCTTCAACAGTCCAATTTTGGTGAGCTTGTGCAAATTGTAGCCTCTTTTTCCTATTTGTAGTGGAGATGAGTGGTACCCGGTGGGGTCTTCTGCTGTTGTAGCCCATCCGCCTCAAGGTTGTGCGTGTTGTGGCTTCACAAATGCTTTGCTGCATACATTGGTTGTAACGAGTGGTTATTTCAGTCAAAGTTGCTCTTCTATCAGCCTGAATCAGTCGGCCCATTCTCCTCTGACCTCTAGCATCATCAAGGCATTTTCGCCCACAGGACTGCTGCATACTGGATGTTTGTCCCTTTTCACACCATTCTTTGTAAACCCTAGAAATGGTTGTGCGTGAAAATCCCAGTAACTGAGCAGATTGTGAAATACTCAGACCGGCCCGTCAACCATGCCACGCTCAAAATTGCTTAAATCACCTTTCTTTCCCATTCTGACGTTCAGTTTGGAGTTCAGGAGATTGTCTTGACCAGGACCACACCCCTAAATGCATTGAAGCAACTGCCATGTGATTGGTTGATTAGATAATTGCATTAATGAGAAATTGAACAGGTGTTCCTAATAATCCTTTAGGTGAGTGTATTTCAAATGTTTATTTCTTTTAATTTTGATGAATATAACTGACAACTAAGGAAAATCCCAAATTCAGCATCTCAGAAAATTTGAATATTGTGAAAAGGTTCAATATTGAAGACACCTGGTGCCACACTCTAATCAGCTAATGAACTCAAAACACCTGCAAAGTCCTTTAAATGGTCTCTCAGTCTACCATTGACACCTTGCACAAGGAGGACAAGACACAAAAGGTCATTGCAAAAGAGGCTGGCTGTTCACAGAGCTCTGTGTCCAAGCACATTAATAGAGTGGCGAAGGGAAAGAAAAGATGTGGTAGAAAAAAAAGTGTACAAGCAATAGGGATAACCGCACCCTGGAGAAGACTGTGAAACAAAACCCATTCAAAAATGTGGGAGGGATTCACAAAGAGTGGACTGCAGCTGGAGTCAGTGCTTCAAGAACCGCTACGCACAGACGTATGCAAGACATGGGTTTCAGCTGTCGCATTCCTTGTGTCAAGCCACTCTTGAACAACAGACAGTGTCAGAAGCGTCTCGCCTGGGCTAAAGACAAAAAGGACTGGACTGCTGCTGAGTGGTCCAAAGTTATGTTCTCGGATGAAAGTAAATTTTGTATTTCCTTTGGAAATCAGGGTCCCAGAGTCTGGAGGAAGAGAGGAGAGGCACACAATCCACGTTGCTTGAGGTCCAGTGTAAAGTTTCCACAGTCAGTGATGGTTTGGGGTGCCATGTCATCTGCTGGTGTTGGTCCACTGTGTTTTCTGAGGTCCAAGGTCAACGCAGCCGTATACCAGGAAGTTTTAAAGCACTTCATGCTTCCTGCTGCTGACCAACTTTATGGAGATGCAGATTTCATTTTCCAACAGGACTTGGCACCTGCACACAGTGCCAAAGCAACCAGTACCTGGTTTAGGGACCATGGTATCCCTGTTCTTAATTGGCCAGCAAACTCGCCTGACGTTAACCCCATAGAAAATCTATGGGGTATTGTGAAGAGGAAGATATGCCAGACCTAACAATGCAGAAGAGCTGAAGGCCACTATCAGAGCAACCTGGGCTCTCATAACACCTGAGCAGCGCCACAGACTGATCGACTCCATGCCACGCCGCATTGCTGCAGTAAATCAGGCTAAAGGAG